>JAVSCE010018885.1:0-21759 GCA_032199065.1 Smutsia gigantea
AAGGTCAAATAGGTGGCATGTCCATTTCTGTACAGTTGTAAGATTTTAATTTTCTATTTTTATTTCAAAAGCAAACCATGATAAAGACCCTAGTGATTAAAACTCCTAATTTCAAAAAAAAAAACACCTATTTTGAAAAAGTGTTTTTTTAACAATATGTCATAATGCTTAAAAATTAACAAAGTTTTTGGATTAATAAAAAAATGTTTTCCCTCCATTGCTCTACCCTGGAATAAGCACATAATGGTTTATTGCATCTCAAGAAAGCAGACCCTCATCTCGCTGTAGCTGAGGACTTTTGCAGACCGTATGCCTGGGTCAGGCCCTAAGTACCACATTCACTGCTTGCTGGGTTATTCACGAGGCCACTTAACCTTTGTACACCTTTGCTTCATCACTTGCAAAACAAACTTCGAGGCATGTTAGGTGTGTTTATGAGGCAGTGGTAGAAAATTAACATTTTATAATTTTAATAAAATTAGTTATTTTTCCATGTGTTTTCTAAAAAAAACATTAATATTTCCACATTAGAAGTAAACACATAAGAGGGTGAAGGATCTGAGCGGGGAACGCGCCAGGGGGCTTGCGGCCGGTTCCTGGGAAGAAAAAAAAAAAAGGGAGCGCTTTTTTCAGTGCTCTTAAAGAGACAGGAGCCCAGCGGAGGAGCCAGATCGCCCCAGTACACTCAGCCCAGCAGGCTGGGAGTCCTGGGGAGTTTCGGACCCCTTAGCTGGCGACTGGGAAAGGGTGGCCACACTTCAACTTCCCACAGAGATCGACACCCTCCCATTCGTTCCCACCCCGGCCAGAGCTGTAAAGGGCCCTGCGGAGCGGCGCAGCCACAGCTGCGGAGTAGTGGAGCAACAGCACCACCTACAGCATCCCCACAGAATCTACTCCCGGTGGGCATTTTTCTTTTTTGTTTTTTTAGTTTTGTTTTGTTTTTTGTGTTTTCTTCTTTCTTTTTTTCTTTTCTTTCTTTTTTTTTTCTTTTTAAAGTCTGAAAGAGCCCAGCTGACATATGTGGGAACTACCAGCGACGACTTCTACAGCCATGAAAAGACAGAGGATTATGGGCCAGACTAAGATTGACCAGAGAACCCCAGAGAGGGAGCCTAAAGGGATGGAAATGCACAATCTTCCTGAAAAAGAATTCAGAATAAAAGTCATAACCATACGGATGGATCTACAGAGAAATGTGCAAGAGCTGAGGGAGGAAGTGAGGGAAGTGAGGAAAGACAATGCAGGATTCAGACAAGCAATTGACGGGCCTAACAGCAGAATGGATGAGATGCAAGAGACTGTTAATGGAATAGAAATCAGAGAACAGGAATACAGAGAAGCTGAGGCAGAGAGAGATAAAAAGATCTCTAAGAATGAAAGAATATTAAGAGAACTGTGTAACCAATCTAAACGGAACAATATTCGCATTATAGGAGTACCAGAGGAAGAAGAGAAAGAAAAAGGGATAGAAAGTGTCTTTGAAGAAATAATTGCTGAGAACTTTCCCTCACTGGGGAAGGAAATAGTCTCGCAGTCCCCAAAGCCCACAGATCGCCCAACACAAGGGACCGAAGGAAGACAACACCAAGACACATAATAATTAAAATGGCAAAGATCAAAGATAAAGACAGAATTAAAAGCAGCTAGAGAGAGGAAAAAGATCACCTGTAAAAGAAAACCCATCAGAATATCATCAGACTTCTCAACAGAAACCTTAGAGGCCAGAAGAGAATGGCATGATATATTTAACGTTATGAAACAGAACGGCCTCGAACCAAGAATACTGTATCCAGCATGATTATCATTTAAATATGATGGAGGGATTAAACAATTTCCAGACAAGCAAAAGTTGAGAGAGTTTGCCTCACATAAACCACCACTACAGGATATCTTAAATGGACTGCTCTAGATGGAAGCACCACTAAGGCTAAAAAGATGTCACCAGGGAAAATAAAATCATAGCAGAGAAAGCAGACCATCCAAATACTAACAAAAGGCAAAGAATAAAACACCTAGTATATAAAGAATGGAGGAGGAAGAATAAGAATGGAGAGAAATAAAGAAACATCAGGCGGTGTTTACAATAACTTAACAAGAAAGTTAAGTTAGATTGTTAGATAGTAAAGAAGCAACCCTTGAACCTTTAGTAACCACGAATCTAAAGCCAGCAATGGCAATAAGTACATATCTATCGATAATCACCCTAAATGTAAATGGACTGAATACACCAATCAAAAGACACAGAGTAACAGAATGGATAAAAAAAGCAAGACCCATCTATATGCTGCTTACAAGAGACTCACCTCAAACCCAAAGATACACACAGACTAAAAGTGAAGGGATGGAAAAAGATATTTCATGCAAACAACAAAGAGAAAAAAGCAGGTGTTGCAGTACTTGTATCAGACAAAACAGACTTCAAAACGAAGAAAGTAGCAAGAGATAAAGAAGGACATTGCATAATGATAAAGGGGTCAGGCGAACAAGAAGATATAACCATTATAAATATATATGCACCCAACACAGGAGCACCAGCATATGTGAAACAAATACTAACAGAATTAAAGGAGGAAATACATTCATTTGAGGTGACTTCAACACACCATTCACTCCAAAGGACAGATCAACTAGACAGAAAATAAGTAAAGGCACAGAGGCACTGAACAACACACTAGAACAGATGGAACTAACAGACATCTACAGAACTCTACACCCAAAAGCAACAGGATACACATTCTTCTCAAGTGCACATGGAACATTTTCCAGAATAGACCACATACTAGGCCACAAAAAGAACCTCAGTAATTTCAAAAATATTGAAATCCTACCAACCAACTTCTCAGATCACCAAGGTATAAAACTAGAAATAAATTTTAGAAAGAAATCAAAAAGGCTCACAAATACATGGAGACTTAACAACACTCTCCTAATTAATCAATGGGTTAACGACCAAATCAAAACAGAAATCAAAGAATATATGGAGACTAATGACAACAACAACACAAAGCCACAACTTCCGTGGGATGCAGCAAAGGCAGTTCTAAGAGGAAAGTATATTGCAATCCAGGCCTATTTAAAGAAGGACGAACATTCCCAAATGAATAGTCTAAAGACACAATTACTGAAATTGGAAAAAGAACAAATGAGGCCCAAAGTCACCAGAAGGAGGGACATAATAAAGATCAGAGAAGAAATAAATAAAATTGGGAAGAATAAAACAATAGAAAAAAATCAATAAAACCAAGAGCCGGTTCTTTGAAAAAGTAAACAAAATAGATAAACCCCTAGCCAGACTCATTAAGAGAAAAAGAGAATCTATACACATAAACAGAATCAGAAATGAGAAAGGAAAAATAATGATGGACCCCACAGAAATACAAAGAATTGTAAGAGAATATTATGACAATCTATATGCTAACAAACTGGAAAACCTAGACGAAATGGACAACTTCTTAGAAAATTACAACCTTCCAAGACTGACCAAATAAGAAACAAAAAAACTAAACAGACCAATCACCGGCAACAAAATTGAATCAGTAATCAAAAAACTACCCAAGAACAAAACCCCCGGACCAGATGGATTCACCTCTGAATTCTACCAGACATATAGGGAAGAAATAACACCCATTCTGCTTAAAGGTTTCCAAAAAATAGAAGAGGAGGGAATACTTCCAAACTCATTCTATGAAGCCAGCATCACTCTAATACCAAAACTAGGCAAAGACCTCAGCAAAAAAGAAAACTACAGACTAATATCTCTGATGAATGTAGATGCAAAAATACTCAACAAAATATTAGCATACAGAATTCAAAAATACATAAAGAGGATCATACACCATGATCAAGTGGGATTCTCCTCAGGGATGCAAGGATGTATTCGAAAATCCATCAACATCATCCACCACATCAACAAAAAGAAGAACAAAAACCACATGATCATCTCCATAGATGCTGAAAAACCATTTGACAAAATTCAGCATCCATTCATGATTAAAACTCTCAACAAAATGGGTATAGACGGCAAGTACCACACCATCATAAAGGCCATATATGACAAACCCAAGCTAACATCATACTTAACAGCAAGAAGCTGAAAGCTTTTCATCTAAGATCGGGAACAGGACAGGGATGCCCACTCTCTCCACTGTTATTCAACATAGTACTGGAGGTCCTAGCCATGGCAATCAAACAAAACAAAGAAATACAAGGCATCCAGATTGGTAAAGAAGAAGTCAAATTGTCACTATTTGCAGCTGACATGATACTGTACATAAAAAACCCTAAAGACTCCACTCCAAAACTACTAGAACTAATATCTGAATTCAGCAAAGTTGCAGGATACAAAATTAACACACAGAAATCTGTTGCTTTCCTATACACTAACAATGAACCAACAGAAAGAGAGATCATAAAAACAATTTCATTCACAATTGCATCAAAAAGAATAAAATATCTAGGAATAAACCTAAGGAAGGAAGTGAAAGACCTGTACTCTGAAAACTACAAGACACTCCTAAGAGAAATTATAAAGAAGACACTAACAAATGGAAATGCATCCCATACTCTTGGCTAGGAAGAATAAATATTGTCAAAATGGCTATACTACCTAAAGCAATCTACAGATTCAACACAGTCCCTATCAAACTACTAACAACTTTCTTCAATGAACTGGAACAAATAATTCTAAAATTCATATGGAACCACAAAAGACCCCGAATAACCAAAGTAATCCTTAGAAGTAGTAATAAAACGGGGAATTACGCTCCCTGACTTCAAGCTGTACTACAAAGCCACAGTAATCAAGACAATATGGTATTGGCACCAAAAAAGACCCACAGACCAGTGGAACAGAATAGAAAATCCAAACATTAACCCAAACATACACAATCAATTAATATTTGGTAAAGGAGCCTTGGATATACAGTGGGTAGATGACAGCCTCTTCAGCAGGTGGTGTTGCAAAAACTGGAGAGCTACATGTAAGAGAATGAAACTGGACTACTGTCTAGCCCCATACACAAAGGTAAACTCAAGGTGGATCAAAGACTTGAATGTAAGTCATGAAACCATAAAACTCTTAGGAAAAAACATAGGCAAAAATCTCTTGGACATAAACATGAGCGACTTCTTCATGAACATATCTCCCCGGGCAAGGGAAACAAAAACAAAAATGAACAAGTGGGACTATATCAAGCTGCAAAGCTTCTGTACAGCAAAGGACACCATCAGTAGAACAAAAAGGCATCCTGCAGTATGGGAGAATATATTCATAAATGACATATCCGATAAGGGATTGACATCCAAAATATATAAAGAACTCACCTTAACGAACAAAAAGCAAATAATCCAATTAAGAAATGGGCAGAGGACATGAATAGACACTTCTCTAAAGAAGAAATTCAGATGGCCAATAGGCACATGAAAAGAAGCTCCGCATCGCTAATCATCAGAGAAATGCAGATTAAAACCACAATGAGATATCACCTCACACCAGTGAGGATGGACAACATCCAAAACACAAGCAACAACAAATGTTGGCGAGGATGTGGGGAAATTGGAACCCTCCTGCACTTCTGGTGGGAATGCAAATTAGTTCAAGCATTGTGGAAAGCAGTATGGAGGTTCCTCAAAAAACTCAAAATGGAAATACCATTTGACCCAGGAATTCCACTCCTAGGAATTTACCCGAAGAATGCAGCAGCCCAGTTTGAAAAAGACATATGCATCCCTGTGTTTATCGCAGCACTATTTACAATAGCCAAGAAATGGAAGCAACCTAAGTGTCCATCAGTAGATGAATGGATAAAGAAGAGGTGGTACATATACCCAATGGAATATTATTCAGCCATAAGAAGAAAACAAATCCTACCATTTGCGACCACATGGATGGAGCTAGAGGGTATTATGCTCAGTGAAATAAGCCAAGCCGAGAAAGACAAATATCAAATGATTTCATTCATATGTGGAGTATAAGAACAAAAAAAAATCCCTGAAGGAACAAAACAGCAGCAGACTCACAGAACCCAAGAACGGACTAATAGTTATCAAAGGGAAAGGGACTGGGGAAGATGGGTGGGAAGGGAGGGATAAGAGGGAAAAAGGGGCATTATGATTAGCAGACGTAATGTTGGGGTGGCATGGGAAGGGCTGTACAAGTCAGAGAAGACAAGTAGTGATTCTATAGCATCTCACTACCCTGAAGGACAGTAACTGTAATGGGGTTGGTGGTGGGGACCTGATGAAAGGGGTAGTTTAATCACCATAATATTGCACATGTAATTGTAGATTAATGATACCAAAATAAATTATAAAGAAAAAGGAGTAAACACATAGACATTATGTATATATATATATATGCAAATAATATATAAATGCATATATTATTACATAAAGATGTTATACCAAATTATGTATCAACTAAGAAAATCTAATACATAAATTATAAGCTCAGTATTTTTGCTTGCACTTCTTTGACTTAAAAAAGAAAGGAAACATTCAAATTTGTGAAATAAGACATTTTAAAAGACCCTTCACATGAGCTTTAATGTAAAAATATTTTAGTAAAATATGTACAAAGCTTAATAAATTCAAAACCCAGTCACGGCAAATGCTGTTCTCAGATTCAGCTCTCTACTGAAACTTTAATAACTCTGGACATGAGCAGTTAGGGTATTTCTTTGATTTGCCTGCAAATCAATTGTCTGATCTGGTGCAAGCCTGGCTCATCTGATCCCCTTTAGAGTAATTTTATTCTGGGGTCTTCAGAATAAAAGAGCATCTCTCCTCTTTCAATTTGAATCAATTCTCCACCTCTTCCTTTTATTCTCCATATGCTGCTGATAGCTTCTAGTGACTGCCCTGTCACAGTACCATAGCCTGGTCTCTAATGCACTTATTTTTCTGAGGTCCTGGAGGCCAGTGAGACTCACACCGGCCCTGCACTGTCCCACAGGGGGGCCACCGGCTGCAGGTCACTAGCGAGCTTTTGAAATGCAGCTCAGACAACTGTGCGACTGAAGTGTTCACTGAATTCCATTGTAATCTGTTTGGATGTTTAAAAACCAATATTCAATTCCGTTTTTGTCAAATTCTAAGTGTGTTTGGAAGAACTTGCTTGTGCGTACCTACTTTTTCAATTGTAAATTCTATGAAATCCAAGTACTTAAAAGGTGTTTCCTATGAAGATTTAGATGTAAGTGCACATTAATACATAAATGTACACTTACATTAGCTGCACAATGGATGTAAAACCAACACACCATTTAATAGTTTTTTATATTATAATTTGAAATGATGCTAAATTGTGTGTGAAATAAATGTTAATACAAATTTCACCTGTTTTTCAGTTTGTTTCTTTTTTTAGTGTGGCTACTAGACAATCATCAATACAGTGCTGGGTCGTACCATATTCCTAGGGGATAATGCTGGCATAGACTGGTTTAGCCATTTGTACCTGTTTCACACCATCTGGCAATTTACCTACAAAGTTGTCAACATAGGTCTACTTCCTAAGAAACCCCAGCTTTCCTAGCATAGCCACAGTCTGAAGCTTCAGATATATTTATACACAAGCTTAACTACTGCAGATGATTTGCTTATATTTCTGTTTTTTCCGCTAAGATGTGGAGTGTTGAATAACGTACTGATGGATCTACGCAAGCGCTCAAATTGGCTTCTGTCTCCCTTATTTTCTCCATTGAAGTTTGACTTTTTCAGGCTCGTGGGTGCTGTAGAAAAATTGTGTGTGTCCCCTCCCCCCCATTAAATAAACATTCCCTGGGATCTCTTTTTTGTAGACTGTATCAATTTACCCACTATCGCGAAACAATTTTAATGATATATAAAATCATGAAAAAAAGGTGTGATGGTATCAAATATGGCAGTATGAGAAGCTAAACGTGTCAAAAGTTACAGTTGACTAGTCTACTGTCAATTAAGAAATACAGCCTATGTTAAGCTCTTCTTTTAAGCATATTTCTGTATACAGAAGAGTATACAGGTGTACGTTTTTGGCAACGGGGAGTGTACAGAACAAGCAAATTGGTTTTCAGCACAAATCATCTGTGGGTTTTCTGGCTTCCCAGTCAGCGTCCTGCTCAGGCGAGGACACATCTGATGGGCGTGCATGTTGGAGTGGAATAATGGTGTTCTCTGGTGTGTTCTGCACCTATTCCTGATTTGTGTCTTTGCTTAATAAAAATGTATAGGACCCAAGCTGTTGATGCAGTTGGCATCTGATTTAGATTCATTTTTGCCAACAACAGGCTGCTGCTGTCCAGCTCAGTATTGTTATCAGAAATACGTGGCCTTGTACCCCTGGTCTCTTCTCTATCTTACACGAATTTTTTTTTAATATTGCAGTGAAATACGGCTGTGAATAATAGAGTAAAGTGTATATTTAAAGTAGCCTAATTATTATTTGAACAGTATTAAGATACTTGAACACATTACCATGTCCTGATTTCTGCATTTAGCCTCTTAGTTAATATATTTGTTGCAGAGACTAGCACCCGCTGTTAGAAGCATATTAGAGGAGAGCTAGCTTAAGTCATACCTATGACCCCCTATTTACACCGAGCAATAAACAACATTCCTGCATCTGAAGAAATGCTCTGAAATGGATCACTAACTCTTGTGATTCTGAAGGACAGTACTGCCAAGAATTCCAGGATTCCTGTTAAGAGTGACTAAAAACTCAGGATGAAATTTGACATCCTATCCAAATCTCTATTTGCCCCTTGTGTCTGTCTCTTCCTGCATGTTTCTTTATGATATGTTGGAAGCAATTGCCTTTTAAATTAAATGTGGTATGTGTGTTTGTGGCATCATCTGTGTGTGTGCAAGCACGTGTGTGCATATTGTGTAGAGAGAGATGGAAAGGGTCAGCTTAGTCATGTCAAATAATCTCCTTTCCTGCCTATACTGAGATGCTTAGAATTTGGCTGATTCAGTTGCTCTTTTGTGAAGAACTTACTGTCAAAATATTCAAACATAAGTAAAAGAAATATCTGCAGAAAGGAATGTGTCCATAACTTAGCCACAACCGCTATCAGTAAATGATGGTGTCAGTGATCAATCATACTTCATATAGTAATAGTTTTAAGACAGATGGGGACACGTGTTATCAAGTGATTGTTGTCAGTTTAGGAGAAGTTACACTGGGGGACTCTTGATTTCAATTATACTGAATCAAGAATACGATTTGAAATCTTGTGTCCTGTAAATACCCCAAGGGCTACTTAGTGAATGCAGAAGAAGGTAGGGTGCGCACATGACTCTTCCTTCCTCCATCCAGTGTCCGATCACAGATCAGGCTGATAATGGCACAAAGTCACCACGTGGTTGGGTGTCAGTCTCTTGGGTGGTGGATCGTTCACTGTTAATAAAAAACTACTCTATTCATATTAAATTTATGTCATGATTGATTCCTCATTCATGAATTTACTTTTTTCTAAAAATAAGGATAGATTATCTACTATCACTTATTACAAATTTAACACTAAAACATTCATTTTACTTTTCTAAAAAATTGAATTTTATATATATTTATGGCTGCCTCAGATTTAGTTCCATTTTGTGAGCCAATATGTATTCATATTTTGTTTATAGCTGTATAGATCAGTTTACTTATTAATTTTGAGTCAGCTATTAGTCATGTTTTAGCTTGTTAGGCATTACACCATCTTTTTAACACTTGAAATTTTAAGCTTTCATTCATTGAAAATAAAACATTTTAATCATACATCACTGATACCAGCCTTAGAGTCTGTTAAGCAGTAGAATGATACATAAATTAAGAAATGTAGTCTGAAATTCAATAATAAATTATATCATTTGGGGAAGCTATGTGTAGATAAAGAAAAATAGAAGCATCAAGAATTATCTAAAGGCCAGATTTCAATTATTGTAGTTAATGCTAGTAATAGCAAAGGTACAATTAATTGTTAACACTTGAAGTGTGAGGTTTCCTTGGACTGTCATTTATGTTTAATAAATGCACGTTACCAATAAGCCCGTGCAGATAATTGCAGTAAGGTGAATGCAAAGGGGGTAATCACCTCAGGACAAATCTCATGTCTTAATGAATAGTAGGGTGAGGTCTGTGTCCACAATTTTCAGGGAATTGTCTGGATACAAATGGAAAATGCAGCACAAGGAAAAAGTAAAAATATACTTGTTTAACAGCACACTTCAGCTGGAGATGGTGCGGGTGAGTGAAGCATGACGGAGAAGCACTATGGCGGGCAAGGTGGCATGTGGGGGTCAAGAAAGAGGAATACAAGTTTAAATGTCCACAGGAGGTTAAATTCCTTAAATTATCAAGTAATTACATTCACTGTTTGTTCTTTCTCATGATCACATTGCTTTCCACAGATTTTTAAACTATGTATTCAACAGTTAAGGAGCATCTTGAAGATAGTGATAAGGATATGGCTAATGTCTAGATTAAACTGTGACTCCTGTCGAGTGTTCATAGGAAAATATTTTTTAAAAATAGTGCTATTTTTACCATATATCATATTACAAAGTGGATATTATGATGGCACCTTGCTAATATTTTGAACTTTCTTTAACTTTTGAAAGTTAACTAGTAACTTTCATTGGTTATTTTATGAAAATACCCACAGGCTACTTTGAAATGAGTTCTGATAGTCTATTATCTATTCTTTATTAACCACAAATGTTCATTTTTTTAAAATGATTCTTTGATTAGAAAAGTAAAATTTATTTAAGACAATTTTGGACAGAGATTTAGTACCCGGGAAAAAAAGTTATTTTTTTCAAATGGTTATTTTCTTCTGAAGTTTTTTTCCCCTTGTATACGTAGACAAAAAAGATACACATCCCTGTTTCTTTTTCTTTAAATCGTAGTGCACTGTACATAAGACTTTGCCTCACTGTTTTTATTTAAACTTACATCAAAAGCATTTTCTTATTTTATTACAAATTTACAGTTATTTTAACCAACCACTTAAAGTTCCATTTATATGAATTTTCATTTAAATAATCCTCTGTTTTTGTGCCTTGACTTACTTTGTGTTTCCCCAATTATATTTGATGCTTTGTAGAACAAAATATATAAAGTATAACAAGATCAGATTTTATTAGTATAGGTCTTTAAGCACATCAGAGTTTGTATACATAGCATGTCAGGGCCTTGGTTTTGTGGCTGAAGTATTTTCCATGGAGTATGTATGTATTTATACTCTTATGAGCAGTGAATGAAAGCGTGCTGAATATTATTGTTAGAAAAGGCTTTGCAAAGTTAGACCAAAATGTTTATCATTTTTGCTTTAATGTGCATTTTCAGAAAGTTTTACACATACTTTTATGACTGCTGAGGTTGGGAATACACTTTTACCTTCTCATTTAGGTGCATTGTTATGAACACTCAGCAGTTCCCAAAGCTCATTAACCTGTCATAATTGCAGTGCCCATGTAGGTGTTTGTCTCTAAGTTGCCCTCACACAGTATGATCTACCCGTGATCATCATTTTAAATGTCAAATAGAGGATATTCTATTGGATGAATAAATCAATGTATTTATGCTCTTTGGTCCTTCATTAAAAGTTGAAAGATGAATCCTTTCACCCTGGTGTAGAATTTCTTTTAGCAAAAAGACAACACACAAACCTTTGTCTTCTGATCTTCCTGTTTCCTGTAAAATATAAAAGAGGGGGCATATCACTTCAATTCCTTTCATATTTATTTATCAACAACATCAATAAAAAGTAAACTAGACAAGGATTTAACTTAAAAGCCCATGGGAAAAACATCTAAGGAAATACAGCCACACCATAAAAACTACTCTTTTATTGAATATCATCTGTTATCTTTATAAGGCCAAGGAGTTTTTAGTTGTTTATGTCTTACATCACTAATCTCATTGTTTTATGAAGCATTCAGACCAAGATTATGGACCCCAATGGCCAAACCTATTACCTGGCTATGTATGGCTGGCATTCTATATACCACGCACACTTTGTTCAGCTACAAGCACCTTTATTGATGCTATCATTGAGGAAAAACGCTTGCAAATAACACACAGAGAACTGGTTGTTTGGAGAATCTGTGAAGAGACCTTTTGGGTATTTTAGTGAGGTAGAGACAACAGCCATAAGACAGTTTTCAAAGCAAGGCAGGTAGAAAGTTTGTTGAGGGTGGTAACATTTCTCCAAGACACACACACAAAAAATCTAATAATCTCCAGTGTCCTGTTAATGAGTCAGTTTAGAGACACAAGCAATGAAACATTATGTGTTAATTTTAACTTGATCTATCGCCAAGAAACCCTAAATTTCAGATAAGCTCTGAAGAGGAAGACCCCATCTTGACTCCTGTTCCGCACCAAAGGAAGAGCTCCCCAGAGAGGGGCCTTCCCGTGACCACAGACCTGTGCCGGGGTCTGTGAGCTGAACAGATGCGTGGTTAAAGAGCATTGGACGTTTCTGTCAACACCGTGAAAGCTGTGCTAAAAATCAATAAGAGATTTGCCACTCTTCGGGCCCAGAACGACTTTGAGTGTATTAAGAATACTTGAGATCCTCACTCTTTGGAAAACAGAAACATATGGAAAATATATGCCTGCCGTTCCCACGTATACTGGTTTGGCAACATTCCATGACTGGGGTCTGACGGTGGCAGTGGGAGAAGTAGAGGGGGGAATGGAACCAACACAGTACTGATTATATCACAACACTGGATGTCAATCACTCTAAAATATTCTCTTCCTTTTTTCTATTTTTGCATAGAGCTTGCAGAAAATACACTGGTTCATTTCAGAGTAACGTAATACAATGGTGAAAGAAGTATCCTGGGTATATATATATATGTATATATATATATATATATACTGTTTTATACATCCGCTCTGTAGCTGTTTTTAAAGTGCATGTAAAGAGCTTAATGAGCTTGGTGTTCAGCCATCTGGGACTGAGGAAGGAGTGTCGCTACGCGCCTCCGAGCGCAACTCAAGAGTCCTCATGTAAACCCAAAGCAATGGTGATGGCAGAAGTTGAGCACATGTACGTCGCCACAACCCTAAGTGTGTTTTATCAGTTCTGCCCAAGAACCATTTGAAGAAGGCACTGGGATTGCTGCCGTATGACCCGTGAGCAAACCTGAGCTCAGGCAGTCCCCTTCCCCGGCCAAGGGGTTGGGATTTGTGCCTGCTGGTCAGGCCTGGACCCCACCCCATAACTGAACACCCACATACCAGTAAAAAAAGCCATTTCTCATAAATCACTACTCTTTAGCAGGTTGCCAGATAAAATACAGGAAACCCAGGTAAATTCCAGTTTCTGGCCAATAATGAATGGCAAATGCTTATTCTAAAAATGAATTTACTGCTTATCTGAAAGATGAACTTCCCTGGGTGTCCTCTATTCCCCTATGCTACTCCATTCTCAAAGGAGACCCACTGGGTGACCATCATAGCTCCCCTAAAGATACAGATGCTGGAGACAGAAATGGATCATTGCCCAGTAATACACAGCTTATCTGCTGCCAAATCCAGAAATCTATTCATCTATCCAATTATCTATAAATATAGTGGAAAAGTGCTATTTGTGACTTTTGCCATAAAAGGGGGAAAAAAGAAACATATATGTACATATGCTTGTATGTCTTTGTGGACTCGCATAATATTGCATTGTTACAAACTTCTTTTTTTGTGAAAACTGTCAGGTTTTCAAGATGATGTTCTTCCTACAATGTGTTATTCAACTATCTTTTTTAAGAGATAAAGGGGGGGGAAGCAGTTTTTTCCTCTGTCATCTTGATCTTTTGTGTTTATATGCTTTATACCTGTGCTAGCAAAATAAAGTGATGGCAACACCATGACTGCCAATTTTTTTAAATAAGGGGTAATATTTAGACCCCAGCAGCACTAGGCTGCGTTGCTTCTTGCCTTGTGATGACAAATGTCACTACTACTGATTTCATTTCTACTTACCTTTATTTGGTCTCTGTGAATATATAAGACTTCAACTTACAAATTTTAATCTATCGATCATCTATCTACCTGCCTCCCCATCACCTATCTATACCTACGTTTGAGACTAATTAATCATTGAGACTGATGTGAAAGATACATGCAATATTCCATTGGAGTTAAAACCACTAATAGTAAACCTCAAAGCAAACAAGCTCTTACCTACTGAGAGTTTATTGGGGAATCATAGATTAAAATTTTAATTTCACCCAAATAAAGTTGTATATATCTACAATAGTTTTGAAGTGTTACAAAGGGCATAATTATTTCTGGCCTAAATTTGTCAGGACACAGTAGAATGTCTTGCCCTCCTAAAGGTCTGCTGTGAAAAATAACCAATGCTACTAATTTGAAACTAATTATTTGGGATGTCTATGGTTTCTATGTATCATTTTAAAAATATTCTGTAGTATTGGATCTGTATGTGTGTGTTCATGCAAGCCTGGTTTTCACCTGATGTAAATGAGATACATCACATGTCCTGGGGGTGCGTGTAGCAAGACCCAGTCTACAGTCACAGAAGGCTACCGGGGTCTGCCCTGTGGCCCTGTCTGCATGCCGGGGGCCCCTAGTCCCCCTAGAAATTCCATGGGACATTATAGCCAGAAGGGTAACAATATCAGTAATAATGATAAGAGTTATTTTTACTTATTATCATTTACCAGCATCAATGTTCATTTTTTTATAGGGACTGCTTTTTTTGTGCTTCAGCTAAGATGCTTTGTGAAAACTGACTCCTCTATAGTCCTTCCCCATTTACAAAATGAATAATTTCTTTTCATTTGATTTGCCTTTGTCCCGTAACCATAGTATCCAAACAGTTTAGCAGCAGACACCCTGTGTTTTGCATTTCTACAGAAATGTCACACATAGGACATATCTACCTTTCACTTTATCAAGGATAACAAGACTTCCAAGACGGTTAGATTCCTCCTCCCACTGTGTAATTGTGGAATATATCTATCTATCTGTTTCTCGTGTTTTACTTTCATAAGAAGAGTGGTCCAAAATCTTTGCTCTGAGAAGCCATCCCCTACCCATGCTGGCCACGTACACCTTTTGTGTTACTCATCTCTCTCCTCTGCACAGAAATGAAAACACACCAGCTCCTTGGTAGATGCCCAGCTAATCTTTCAAAATATGACTGAAAGAATGAATTGATAGGTTCCTATCCCATCACTGACGTTTGTGGTCGCCCTTCTCCTCTCCCAGAAGCCAGGGTGCTCTTACAGTGATCTTGAGTGGCACAGGAGCTGTACATCTCAAAAGAATGGCATGGGAAATGTCTACTACTCTTGGCTTTTAAACAGTGTTTTTTTGTGTCAGAATACTACACAAGTGACAAAGTCTTAAGACATGGTTCTGACTTCTGATTCTTTAAGCATATGAAGAACACGTATGCCTGTGATTCAGGGGTGCCACACCATCCGTGTGAGCAGGCCGTGCTTCGTGGCCTAAAGTGAGATATTGTCACACTTTACCTTTTCTTTCCTTTCCTTCTTCTCCACCAAATGGCTCGTTCTGTTCTCAGGCATGTGGTATTTCGTGCTATTTCTTTTTCCTCCTTTCAGATGTTTTTATCCCAGTAACATTTTGGTTGATTGGTGTCCTCCTCATTCTGACTCATCTTTTTTTGCCTGGAAAATTTATTGAATTTCAGTAAATTTTTCTCCAGTGATCTGTATAAATCTTCTACAGGACTTTACAAATTTTATCAGGATATATCGGGGTGTGTGGTTATTTTTATTCTTTTTCTGGCATTTTCCAAGTACATCTCCTGTTTACTACTAGTGAAGTACTTCTTATGAACGAACAACTTCACAGTCCTCAGGACGCTGATGTGAAGGAGTCCTGAGGAGCACAGGCAGCTTCATGGCTCTCAGAGAAAGCACACTGTCCCAGAGGTCACGTAGATGGCAAAAAGAAACAAAAGAAAAGAAGGATATTTGCAAGTCACACAGCTCTGATCTTTTTCTCCAACGTGAGCGCATGTCCCGCATGCAGCGGCTGTGGAAGGCACTGTCACTATGCGCCAGCTCTGGAAAGATGCTGATGCTCCTCAAGCTGTGCCAGGCCCCCCTCCTGTTGCCGCCCTTCCACTCTGCTCCCCTTTGCGTCTCTGGGGCACCTTCTCTCTATTCTCACAGTGCCCGTCCCAGAATGAGTTTAGAATTCAGTCTCAGTGAAGAGGAAATGCCTGGTGACGGTGTCCAGAGCTCCTTCTCCCCAGGCCAGCTGTGTTTTACAGAGATGAGGCCTTGAGCGGAAGAAACGAGGTCCTGGGGTGGGATTTCAGGGCCACTGAGCAAGCAGGAGAATGTGGGGAGGGGGCAGCTGCGGGCAGGGAGGCCACCACCACCACCGGGGCTCCTGGGCCAACTGCGTGACGCTGGCCTGGAGCACAGTGTTTCTGTTTTCAAATTGTGGATAAAAGCAAGAATTAGATGCTTTTATTATAGAAACACTGACAGAAGACAGCTCCATCAGCAGGTACTCCAGCTCCAATTGAGGGGCAGGTTTAATTCATTAGAGTCAGAATGAGGAAAGAGGGAGTCGGACTGAGAACATGCAGGGCAGGCACTGTGAGCAGCTGCCCCCGTCCCAGCCGGGTGGCCAGAGAGAAGGTGCAGAGGAGCCTGGTGGATGCCGCGCAGGGGCAAGGAGAGCTCTAGAAGCTTCCTTGGGAATGCCCCATCAGCACCACCGGGCAGACGAAAAGGGAACAGGTGGTTCTGGAAGGTGGAAAAGCAAATGCAAATAGGTCTGAGGGAGAAGAGGCTGGAGGGCATGGTGTCCAGAGTGAAGCAGAGACAAACTGAAGCTGTGGTTTGAAGAGCACTGGGTATAGACACTTTCCGAGGAAACTCACCCCAGTATAGTGAATTTTAAACTTCTCCCAGTATAGAGAAGTTTAAAAAGGTAACCTTACTGAACTAAGTAAAGGCGGGAAATGTCCCTAAGAGAAATGAGAAGGGAATGCACTGCGAACCACCTGGCTGCCCAGAAACCCTCATGGAGCATCCGCCCTCAGGACCCCCACCCCACTCACAATAAAACTCAGAAATCAGCCTCTGAAGTATTGATCTGATCATGTTACACCCCTCACAGACTTCTCAGTAGCTCCTTGGTGACAGTAAAAGAGTCCGAATGCACCGAGGAGTCCAGGTGCCCTCTGGCCCCGCCTGCTTCCTTTCCGCCTGTTTGCTGCTCGCCCGAGTAGGTCACCATGTGCCTTCTCCAGCTGGGTTGTATTTCCTTCTCAGAATGGCTTCCTCTGTCCTCCCTCGCAGTACAATTCTGTGATATAAACTCCAGGACTGATGCAGGATTTTGATGGATTATGTAGGGGAAGAAGGGATTGGATTACTTAACAATTTTAAGGGCTTGATAGCCATCGCCTGCCTGTCACTTGAATCCTGCCAATTTTTAGTAAGATGGACTTTGCAGTAGTTTAATTAGAATCTAAATATTAGGGTTTAAGTGTCCCCTGGCTAGCTGATAAACTCAAACTTAAGTGATAAACTGAAAAGTTGCAGTGTGGAAAGCATGTGGTTTTGGAACAGGCCGTCTGCCCTGAGAAGGACGGGAATGTGACAGAGACACAGGCATTATTTAGGATGCATTTATGGGAAAACCCAGGTAGATGGCTCATTGTGAAGGCTGCTTTACATAGGTTGCAGGAAAGGGAACGACACTGCTGGGTGAATGAGATATACTGAGGTTTTTTTTAAAGAAATAGATAAAACATACTTGCCATATTCAGAAAGGTCATAGATAAGCAGAGTGTATGAGCCAAGATAAAAATGCATTATTAAACTTCAAAGGGCAAACTGAAAATATCAAAAGCAACAGAGCCTAAAAAACATGGTTCAAGGCACAATTAATATGGAGGGGAAACCCGGAGAAAATATACTGAATCGTGTTTCTCATTTTGAAGTCAGGAAATAGATTAAAGTGCTTTTTCTACATATCAAATAAATTAATAAAATGAAACAATGTAATAAGAAACTAATTCTTATTTCTAAATAACAAGAATCTGGATGATCCATCATGAAGCAACATCCTGTTTCATGGAAGCCTTAGCACCTTATGATTACTCTAAGGCTATTATCAACCAATTAGCGATCTTCTTCTACCTAAATATGCAGTTTGAAGGCAATGAAATTAAGTGTGGGCATTTGGTGATGTTACTTTAAAGCATTCAATTTCACATGTATGAACTACTTTGTAACTTTTTGGGGTTTCAGAGATATCGTTAGGTTTTCTGTGAACTTGATGTGGTCACATGCTGATCTTCTGAAAAGGAGTCTTTCGAAGTGAGAAAAATTGTCTTTGGTCTTTCAAGTAAAGGAAATACAATTTTAAAATTACTTTGACTATGTGTTTCTCTAAAGAGTATAAAATATTTACAAAGATAAGCAACAAGACCACTGTGGACCACCTCAGACCCACCACAGGCTTTAAACAACCTTGGTTGCCACTGCAAAAATTACTTATCTTGAGAGATTTAACAAAGTGTACTGATCCAAGAGACATTAGCCAAGGAGAACCTAATTAATACTGACTTTAGGTCATAACTGTTTTACATATGGTGGTAGCCGCCGGTTCGTTCCAATATGAAAAGTCAGTCAGAATGTACGTGACATGTTTTGGTGGCCTTTCCACACTTTTCTTTCAGTACAGTGATAATCCTTTACGACGAAGTGAGGCAGATCCAAATTATTTCGCTGTAAAAGGAGATTGTGGGTTCGGATGTAAATAAAATAGGAGAGTAATTGTTCTTTGGACTTAGATTACTTTTTTTTTTTTTTTTTTGGTAAGAGTGTTCCTATTTTTGAGTTGCACAGACTCTGAAAAGATCATCCCAATTTCAGGAGTCACCTCCCATCGGTGGCTTGCTTGTCTCTGCTCTTCTCCATCATTCCAACTCTGCACCTACTCTAGAAAATACACCACAAATGTAGTTTGAATCTATACCAGGCATGAATGAGTAAATCCTTTTCTTATTTCAGGCATCAAAATCCTAAAATATTCTTCTATTTTAACATTTAATTTGGAGGCATATAACAACCAAAGTTGGTGTTGTCTGTCTGTAAAAGAAAAAATTTAAAACCATGGATGATATATTTTTGTGATCATTGTTAATAATGGAAGTAAAATTGTTGCACATGTATTTTGTGTATCTGTTGTGTACGATAAGTTTATATGTCACCATCTAATTACGAATACACAATCTGGTACTGAGTAGGTCCAGTATTCTGCAGTGTCTTCAGAACCTAGAGTGGTAACATAAAGTCAGGGATATAGTGCAGAGGGGACCTAGGAGTGGCCTGAAACCTAAATACTAAGCATGCAGAGATCCCTGTTTAATTTCTAATATTCTATACAGAAATACGCTCTGCTAACCAGACATGGGCACTGCCTCTTACTGTGGCACGGTGATAACTGCTTTCCTGTCACAGCTGGAAGTACCCTACTGCTGGGATCCACACCACTTAAAATAGGGATGCTTTTAAATCCCTCAGTGTCTATATCTCATTTATGGTCACCTCCTGTACTTCTCAGTAGAGGCTTATCATGTTCTTTCACATAGGTCTTTCACAGCTTTTAAATTTGTTCCTAAGGTTTAAGAGCTTTAAATCCTGATTGCTAATTTTGAACCCTATTACTGTTGCATGAGATATTTTTCCATTGTTTTCTAAATGGTTATGGTATTATATGTTAAAATATGATTTATTTTCTAACTAGCAACTTTATTGAACCCATTTCTAGTTAGTAATTGTTGTTCACTGATTTTCTTGTCTTCTGGAATTACGACTATTTTGTCTTTTGTTTCCAATAATCATACTCCATTCTCTTATCTAATTGCATTAGCACTTTCAGAAAGATAAAACGTTAAATAACATTAATGAAAGCAGGCACCTTATTCTCTGGCTTTTCACAGGAATGCTTTCACTAAATTTAACGCCAGCTTTCATTCAGTAAAATCCATATAACATGTTAATTGATTGAGTCTAATCAAGAATGGATATTAAATTTTAGTAAACATCTTGTGATTTCTACTTAGTAATTTTTGTTTTTCTACTCCAAATTAACATTGGATTAAAATACTTGCAAATATTGAATCATATTTTCAATTTTGGAGAAAAATAACTTAGTCATGATTTATTGTTCAAGTTTCACCTGGAGTCTGTGTGCTAATGTGTGAATGATTTGTAAAATTTTCAGCTAATTTATAATATTGTTTGTACAAATTTTTTGATAATATACTTTTTGAGTTATGATGTCATGTTAGTTCCTAAAAATGAATAGGTTCAAATACAGTTCAGGTCATTTTAGGCTCTTAGTGGCAGTGTATGTGTAAATATATATGTGTATATATATATATATATATATACACATATATAATTTTTTAAGACATGATTGCTTGAAATTTATTTTCTTTTTTTTTTTTAAATATAATTTATTTTATTATCATTAATTTACAATTACATGTGCAATATTATGATTATTAAACTACCCCTTCATCAGGTCCCCCCCACCAACCCCATTACAGTCACTGTCCATCAACGTGGTGAGATGCTATAGAATCACTACTTGTCTTCTCTGAGTTGTATTGCCCTCCCCGTGCCCCCCCAACATTACATCTGCTAATCGTAATGCCCCTTTTTCCCTCTTATCCCTCCCTTCCGGCCCATTTTCCCCAGTCCCTTTCCCTTTGGTAACTATTAGTCCGTTCTTGGGTTCTGTGAGTCTGCTGCTGTTTTGTTCCTTCAGTTTTCTTTGTTCTTATACTCCACATATGAGTGAAATCATTTGATACTTGTCTTTTTCGGCTTGGCTTATTTCACTGAGCATATACCCTCTAGCTCCATCCATGTTGTTGCAAATGGTAGGATTTGTTTTCTTCTTATGGCTGAATAATATTCCATTGTGTATATCTACCACATCTTCTTTATCCATTCATCTACTGATGGACACTTACGTTGCTTCCATTTCTTGGCTATTGTAAATAGTGCTGCAATAAACATAGGGGTGCATCTGTCCTTTCAAATTGGGCTGCTGCATTCTTAGGGTAAATTCCTAGGAGTGGGATTCCTGGGTCAAATGGTATTTCTATTTTGAGTTTTTTGAGGAACCTCCATACTGCTTTCCACAATGGTTGAACTAATTTGCATTCCCACCATCAGTGTAGGAGGGTTCCCTTTTCTCCACATCCTTGCCAACATTTGTTGTTGTTTGTGTTTTGGATGTTGGCCATCCTCACTGGTGTGAGGTGATATCTCATTGTGGTTTTAATTGGCATTTCTCTGATGATTAGCGATGTGGAGCATCTTTTCATGTGCCTGTTGGCCATCTGAATTTCTTCTTTAGAGAAGTGTCTATTCATGTCCTCCACTTCTTAATTGGATTATTTGCTTTCTGTTTGTTAAGGTGCATGAGTTCTTTATATATTTTGGCTGTCAACCCTTTATCAGATACGTTTTTTATGAATATATTCTCCCATACTGTAGGATGTCTTTTTGTTCTACTGATGGTGTCCTTTGCTGTACAGAAGCTTTTCAGCTTGATATAGTCCCTTGTTCATTTTTGCTTTTGTTTCCCTTGCCCAAGGAGATATGTTCATGAAGAAGTCGCTCATGTTTATGTCAAAGAGATTTTTGCTTATGTTTTTTTCTAAAGAGTTTTATGGTTTCATGACTTACATTCAGGTCTTTGATCCACCTTGAGTTTACCTTTGTGTATGGGGCTAGACAGTAGTC
>JAVSCE010018887.1:0-103813 GCA_032199065.1 Smutsia gigantea
ACATACTCAAAAGTAAACTCAAAATGGATCAAAGACATGAATGTAAATCATGAAACCATAAAACTCTTAGAAGAAAAGATAGGCAAAACTTTCCTGAATATAAACATGAGCAACTTTTCATGAGCATATCTCTCGAGGCAAGAGAAACAAAAAGCAAAAATGAACAAGTGAGACGACATTAAACTAAAAACTTCTGTACAGCAAAGGACACCATCAGCGTAACAAAAAGTTATCCTACAGTATAGGAGAATATATTTGTAAATGACATATCCAACAAGGGGTTAACATCCAAAATATATAAAGAATTCACATGCCTCAACACCCAAAAAACAAATAACCCTATTAAAAAATGGGCAGGGGATATGAACCAACACTTCTCCAAAGAAGAAATTCAGATGGCCAACAGGCACATGAAAAGATGCCCCACATCACTAATTATTAGGGAAATGAAAATTAAAACCACAATGACATGTCACCTCCCACCAGTTAGGATGGCCAGCATACAGAAGCCTAGGAACAACAAATGCTGGAGAGAATGTGGAGAAAGGGTAACCCTCCTACACTGCTGGTGGGAATGTAAACTAGTTCATCCATTGTGGAAAGCAATATGGAGCTTCCTCAAAAAACTAAAAATAGAAATACCATTTGACCTGGGAATTCCACTACTAGGAATTTACCCAAAGAAAACAACCTCTTAGATTCAAAAAGACATATGCACCCCTATGTTTATTGCATCACTATTTACAACAGCCAAGATATGGAAGGAACCTAAGTATCCATCAGTAGATGAATGGATAAAGAAGATGTGGTACATATACACAATGGAATACTCTTCAGCCAGAAGAAAGAAACAAATCCTACCATTTGCAACAACATGGATGCAGGTTGAGGGTATTATGCTCAGTGAAATAAGTCAGGCAGAGAAAGACAGATACCAAATCATTTCCCTCATTTGTGGAGTATAACAATGAAGCAAAACTGAAGGAACAAAATATCAGTGGACTCACAGACTCAGGAAGGGACTAGTGGTTACCAAAGGTGAGGGGTGGGGAAGGGTGGATGGGGAGGGAGGCAGAAGGACATTGTGGGGTATCATGATTGGTGCACAAGGTGTGTGTGGAGTCACAGGGGAGACACTGTAGCTCAGAGAAGACAAATAGGGATTCTGTGGCATCTTACTATACTGATGGACAGTGACTGCAATGGGGTATGTGGGCGGACCCGATAATAAGGGTGAATGTAATAACCACAGTGTTTTTCTTGTGAAACCTTCATAAGAGTGTATATCAATGATACCTTAATAAAAACAAGAATTATGTTAATTGAAAAGAGCATGACACAATATACCATATACTATATAATCCCATTTATTTAACATTATGAAAATCCAGTGTAAAAGGGCAGAAATCAAATCCACAGTCTAAGAGCTGATGGAAAGAATTAATGGTTAATAAGCAGAAAGACTATTTTTCAGTTGATGATAATGTTTTATATCTTGATTGTATTGATGGTTATATGACTGTAAAAGTATCCAATTTCATCATACTGTACACTTTAAAGGGATGAATTTTACTGGGAATTTATGTAAATTATGTCTCAATAAATCTGATTTAAAACTGGGTGTAATTTTTTAAAACAATAACTCAACTGTAAATTTAACACACTTCAACCACTTTCTTCATGAAGTACAAAGTGACTCCAAAGATACTAATGGAAATATACAATAACTTATTTATTTGTTCATTCTTTAATTCATTTGATAATTGCCTATGTGATATCTACTTTCTGCCAGGAGCTGACCTATGTGCTTGGGATACATCTATGAATATTACCAAAGATTCCTGCCCTTAGGGAATTTGCCTTCCAGAGAGAGGCAAACAGACTTAAAAAAAATCTATAATTAAAAAAAGGAAGTTAGATCATACACTGGATGATATAGAAGAAAAAAAGAAAAAGCAGAGGGGAGAAGGTTAGGAATTCTGGATGGGCAGCTGAATGCAGGGTAAGTGGGATCTGTGAGTTTAGGCCTTGTTGAGAAGGTGAATGATGAGTAAACCCTGGAAGATTAGAAATTTAACAAAGGAAAAATGTAGCAGAATCTTTCAAGCACACAGAACTTTTAAAGCACAGGCCCCATAACAGGACTGTGATCATGCACTTGAACAATATGGAAACCAGTGTGGTTAAAAATGAGCAAGAGAGGAAGTTAGGAATGTTTTAAAATGAAGTTTTATTATTATAGTTCAATTATGGTGAGGCCCATAGATCTTGAGATTACTGCCATTGGAAAAATAGTTGTTACAGTTCCCAAGAGGAGGAGGCACAGAACGCTATTCAGGGCTACACGGAGAAGTACCAGGGTCAGTCAGGAGGCAGAAGGAATTGGAGGAGAGCATGGACAGGAGCCTGTATTGCAGTTTCCAGGGGAAGGAACGGGTGAGGCAGGGTAAACAGGACCAGGATTAGCTAGTTTGAATAATTTCATTGTGCTTTTGGGCATAGGGCCTGTCCTGAATTGTCTGGCTCTGGGGTTAGTAGGACAGATGAAAATATCCTGAAAGGTGAGAACCCAGTAAGGTGAGTGGTTGGGGTAGGGGCCCTGGGCTGGCTGGTTTGGACATGAAAAATGTGCTCACAGATGAGAGGGGCAGTCTTCCTGGTCAAGACCCCAGAAACTAGAGCAGCAGGTCAGGGAGATATGGGGTGGGGCTGAGTGAAATGAGCCACAGAAAGATCATGATCTAATCTAAGTCATAAAAATACCATTCTGATTGCTTTGTTGAGAATGGAACATGGTGAACGGCACTAGAAACAGGGAGACATGTCCCAGGCTGTGGCATGACTGAGCCTGATGGTCAGCAGCAGAGGTGGTTAGAAGGGGCAGGTTTCTAAAATGTTATGAAGGTAGAGCAAACAGGATTTGCTGAGAGATTAGATTTTGAGTGTGGGATGACTGAATGATTCCAGGTTTGTGATCTAAACATACAAAAGGATGGAGGTGTCAACTGAGAAGAGGAAGACTGCAGGGCGCACAGGTCTCTTTAATTAGCATTCCCTCCAAAGCAGAGCCTGAGACAAGGACTTGGGTGCAGATATTTATATATTTATAAATATGTGTGTGTGTGTTTGTGTGTGTGTAGTCAATATCTGTCAATTCTTATTTTCTTCCCAAACTTTCTGTTTGCAATATGGATGCATTTATTCACCAGCTCTCAGACTCTGCTATTTGAGGTTTGTCTAGAAGATCATTCACTTCTGGGATGCTCTGGAGCACAGAATAAACAAGTTTCTGTCACACTGGGAGAGGCACTAGGGCAAATGAACAAAGACAGGGCACCTGCTTGAGAAAGGCCACTGCCAATGCAGAGTCTTAGCTCACCTAAAACCATCCATCACAGCTGAAGCCAAAATCAGAGGCCTCTGTGATGCAACAGAGAACAGAATCTCATTGTGGACACATTAAGTTTGAATTAGACATCTAAGTGTGAGGGCTGGTAGACAGCAGTATATTCAAGATCAGAGTTCAGGACGGAAGTCTGGAATGGAGGTATGACTTCAGGAATTGTCAGCATACAGATGGTATTTATAGCCATGGACCTGGAGATGACTGATTTGTACCAAGTGAGTGTGAGAGATTGAGAAAAAGAGATAGAGAGAGAAAGACCAAGAGATACATAGGGACAGAGAGTGAATACAAAGACCAAACTTTGGGACACTCCCAAATCAAGACATTGGTGAAAAAAGGAATCAGTAAAGAAAGCTGACTAGTGACCAGTAAAGACAAACAAACCTAAAGTGTAAGGCTTTGGTATCCTGGACGCAAGTGAAGAAACTGTACCAAGGACAAAAAAGATCAACTGTGTTAAATGCTGCTGGTAGGTGAAGGGTGATCACACTAAGATTTGTCATTGAAGGTCACTGATGACTCTGTGAAAGGATCACACAGCCCCCTAACATTGGCTGGTGTCACTTTCAGTGGTTCAAGCATCAGTAAATAGGCATTAATGTGTCTTCCCCAGAGTTTCTCAAACATTGTTCTGCTGACTGATACACCTCCAAAATAAAATTACCAGCAGCAACGGTAAATTACAGGCAGCATTTCTTATCAGTGTTAAGGGTGACAACTGCTTTTTCTCTGTTTTTAAATTACAATATCCA
This sequence comes from Smutsia gigantea, assembly GCA_032199065.1. Classification (NCBI taxonomy): domain Eukaryota; kingdom Metazoa; phylum Chordata; class Mammalia; order Pholidota; family Manidae; genus Smutsia; species Smutsia gigantea. The sequence continues at coordinate 4,159 of JAVSCE010018887.1, forward strand.
TTTTTAAATGAAAGGATATACCTAATATTAATCCTCAACTTAATATATATACATATATGTACATCATGCTATGAAATTCAAAACTCTGGGAGTGATTGCTTTAACCTACAAAACCCAGGATGAGACACAAGCAGGTGTATTTGGTCAGCGGGTATCCATAGTAGCTGGAAGTGGCGAAGCAAAACAATAACTGAATTGGTGAGGAAAATGGATTTAGAAGGACAGAAATGTATTTCATTACTTTTCCCTGACTTTTTAACCACAGTAGAGGGATGTTTCTATGACGCCATTTATAGTTCACCTAAATAAAAAAGAATGTTTATGAAGTGCTAAGTTTGTTGAAGGGTTTACTGTTACAAAGATTGCCACAAAGCCTCTTATACCTGCTGATTTCTTTACTTGCTAGAGGATCTTTATTACCTCTGATTTCAGATGTGCTTGTTAAGATTCTGTTCACTCTATTCCATCTTTTTTTTTCTCAATTATCCTAAAGACTCAAGAATTTAAGAATCTTAATAAGCAGTTCTGTAATGACAGCTAATTTCCCTCTTCTTTAGGTATACATTGTTGCTTTTTTCTAACTACTTAGGATGGATGCTTAGCTCAGCCTTCTTTACAGATTTATTAAGATTTTAGGCTTCATATTTCTGCCTAAATTTCATATTTCAAAAGTGATGATACGTAGTATATGCTTATCATTCAGATGTTAATTTTCCCCAATATTTATCATGATGTCTTTTACCCAGCCACTTTTTGTGAGTGACTTTACCCATTGACTTTAGTTACTGACTTCTATTTTGATAGCATTGTGCTAAGATAATGTGAGTTTTATGATATTAACACTCTGATATAGATTAAGGCTTGCTTTATTGCCTAATATTTTGGTCAGTTTTCTGTGTGTGCTCATAAAGAATGTGTATTCTGCAACTACTGTATATGATGACACATGCTCATTCCATTAAATTTATTTTTAACAAATCTGTGTCATTGCTGATTTTTTGTTCATCTGCCTTTTCTATCAAGATATTTTTTTAAACCTAGATTTAAAAATATGGTGGATTTGCTTATTTAAACCTATAGTTCTGTTATTCTTTGCTTTATATATTTTCAATCCGTCGTTGGCTTCATACAACTGAGCAATGCCTACACTGACTAAATCTTACAATGCTCCTGCCTCTTAAGTCTATTGTGTATGACATTAAAAGGCTACAGTTGAGTTTCTTTTGTTTTTATTAGCATGGTTTACATTTTATAAACTTTTACTTCCTAATTTTCTATGTTACTATGTTTTAGATGTGTCTTTTAAGCAGCAAAAGGTTAAATTTTTAATTTTTTAATCCAGTCTAACAATCTTTATTTTTTAGACTGTAAAATTTCACCCTTTTGTATTTATTGCAAGTTTGGGTAATTATGAATTTTTCCCACTATCTTACCAGTTCTTGAATGTAAGCTCCATGGGGGTAAGAATTTTTGTCTGTGGTATTCACTGCTGTATCACCCAACATATAATATGCGAATATTTGTCGATTGAATAAATGACCCAACCCCTTTAAGAAACCTCAAATCCTCAATGACTTGATAAATGCAGGACTGTTGACTATTTTCCACTAGTCCCTCCAGATATACCTCACAAACTCTGCCCTGCTTTGTGTTCTCAGAGGTGGACTTTTATTGTGTCCATCAAAAGTTTTTCTCACTAGCTCTCATGGCCAGCCCCAGAATGGGGTCAGATGGTAGGAGGAGTTTAAGGAGGGTATTCCTCTGGCTCCATCTCTTGCAAGTCGCCATGAGCTCACTGCACCTCTTCTCTGAAGGCCACTGCCCTCCAGGGTAGCAGCTCCTCTCCCCACACTCCCATCCTGTGACACTTTAGACCTAGGAGTGGTTACAGCCCCCCACTTTTGCTGGCCTTGAGGTCCTCAACCACTGCTTGCTTGTTTCCTTTAAACCCACCTTCACCTTTGCAAATAACCCCTTTCCTCATCTCCCTTCAGTTATCTTCTATGAATGTACCATGGTCTTCTTGCTCAAACCATGATTTTTACAAAGACTAAACTCATTTGTGAAGAGATTAAAGTAAAAATATACTTTGAGCATCCACTGAGACAGTTTCATGAGTTATCTGGTCTTGAGTCCCTAAAGGTAGACTCATTCAAACCAGGGACTGACTGGCACAAATCTGATATGTCGTGATTTAATTTACCCAAAGCTCATATTCTCTAGCCCAGATCCATCTAGTTCTTAAACTGTAGCATGTTCTCTTCATGTTGATCATAAATCTTTTAGAGCCATTTTTCACACATATGCACACAGCTTCCCAAAATGTCATTCTTATTATTTTATTACTTTGCATGAACTACTGACAACATAGCAGTAAGAAGGAACAACAAAACTGATTTGAGAGGCAGCTAAGCCCTGCCATACCTTAGCCTCTCTGTACCTGTGACTAACACTTGTTAAGCTAGCACTGTTACACATTATTACAGGTCACAGACTTTCAGAGTTACTCACAACCTTATGTACTACTTTGTAAATCAATTTGTAATCCCCAGGCTGGTTTGGCCTATAAAATAGTTTCACAGGATAAATTTACCACAGGTAAGTAATTTACCCAAGTTCACAGAGTTAATAAATGCTAGGTCTGGGGTTCAAATAAGGAGTCTGGTGGCTCCAGATTTCATGCTCTTAACTCCAAACTCTCAAGTAATTAAATGGTAGTATGGAACAATGGTTATTAATTGTAAGCCAATAGGTAGTGAGATTAGTCCTCTACTGTACCCTTGTTAAAGACTAAATGGCTAATCATGTGTCTTCTCCAGATTCCATTTCCACACATGTAAAACAGAGGTAGTAAAAGTGCCGTATCATGGAGTAGTTGCGAGAAATGAATCAGATAAGACAATGAATGCAAAGTATGTGGCTCAGTAAATTTTAAGTAATATCATTTTTAAGTTTCTGGAAATATCTGTCCAATCCAATTGTTTTCATTAGAGTTAACTTTTCATAATTATTGTTTCTAAATATTGTTTCTGAGAAAGCAAAATAAATCATCTATTTCTTTCATGTTGTAATAAGCTATGTAATCCACAAAAAAGAGACTATTTTTAATCTCTTCAATTTTTATAGCAAGAAAATGTACATAAAAATCCAAATTTCAAACAGGGCCAGATGGAAAACCATCTTTCCTGGACTCCCCAGGGGTAGAAAGGCAAGTTTTCTTTAGATTTGCCTGATGGAAAATTTGAATCCCATTCTGAAGAGTTCCAGTGCATTAGGTGGTATTCTCATGACAATCCCCCAAGGTCACTTCTCAAAGACTAGGTGCTAAGGCAGCCCATGACACCATAGGAGATCCAACATCTTCCTTGCAACATTGTTTCCTATCCAGTTTTACCTGGTATGTAGGATTTATGGTCAAATCCAGTATCTTACTGAAGTGGATTTATGGCAAATATCATGAATTCACCTGGATAGAGGCAGAGAGAATCCTCCAAGCCAAGAACCCTAATGTTCTGCGTCACTTCCAAAGTGCAAAAACAGATGTTGCTGCCCAGATTCTCAAATGGATAGGTAGTTATTAGTAGCCTGGGAGAGAAACCAGAACACCAAACGCTGCTGGTTTCCTTGGTGGTCCAGGACTGATCAAACACGACTTGTACTGGACCTTAGCCCATGGAAGGATGTCAATGTTCTTACCAATCACACAGTTATCTACATGCTAATGCCTATCTCTAAAGAGAGCTTCAGAAGGTGTAGAAGGAATATGGTAATTATTTTTAGAATGGCAATGGTTGAGGATCACTTAAAATACAATTTTATTCTTTTTAGAAACATGCAAACATTATAGACTGTGATTCAAAAGTCACATTAATTTTTATGAAGAAATACAAAGTTTCAGAGAAATGTGACTCTTCGTTCAGGTTTATTGGAGACAGACTCCAAATGATATCTGGGCAACTCATTCTCTTTTGGTATTATTAATGGCAGTTTGGTAAAAATTAAAAGTATTCTACAAGGCAGGTGATAGTGCTTTGGGTTAGGTATGGAATGTTAGGAGACTTTGCCATTGAAGGCTCTCTGTAATACTATCTAATAATGTTGTGGGCCTCTTGTATATGCCACATTACTTTAAATAAAAGAGCTTTTCTACACTTAAAGCAAATATTCCAAAGACAGAGTTTTTAACTCAAAATGAGCATGTAGGTAGAGTGAGGGGAGACTTTGAGAGTAGACAGCTGATTCAGACATTAATTTCAATATAGAAGTGAGGTGCAGGTTCTATCGTGAAAAGGAATCAGTAGTGAGGGCTCTATAGCTTATGTATTTTCATCCGAAACCAGATTCCCCTCCACACACACACACACACACACACACACACACACACACACCATACACACACACAATGTCACTAAATATTGCAGAATAAAAAACTAAAACTAAAAAACTGAAACTAAAATATTCTTTGAAGTTTTCACCACTACATGGTGAATAGTCTAATACTCCATACTGGAAGAACTCTAGTATATGGTCTATTTATAATCATGCCAAATGCTGGCCGCAGAAATCAAGACATTTGAGAAAGCAGGAATACATTTGAAGGGATAGTCCATCAAATTAATACTTCTATAGCTACAAAATTTTAAACTCAATCAATGACATAAACTAAAATTTTGTTTATATTTTACATACTATTATTTAGTTCTTATTATAATAAATAATTTTTTATTAAAGTATCATTGATATACAATCTTATGAAGGTTTTACATGAACAACATTATGGTTTCAACATTTACCCATATTATCAAGTCCTAATCCCTGCCATTGCAGTCACTGTCTATCAGCATATAAGATGCTATAGAGTCACTACTTGTCTTCGTGCTATGCTGTCTTCCCCATGACCTACCTCTCTTGTGATTGCTAATTATAGTGCCCCTTAATCCCCTTCTCCCTCCCCAACCACTTCCCTTTGGTAACCACTAGTCCCTTCTTGGAGTCTGTGAGTCTGCTGCTGTTTTGTTCCTTCAGTTTTGCTTTGTTGTTATACTCAACAAATGAGTGAAATCATTTGGTACTTGTTGTTCTCTGCCTGGCTTATTTCACAGAGCATAATACCCTGTAGCTCCATCCATGATGTTGCAAATGGTAGGATTTCTTTTCTTTCTATGGCTGAATAGTATTCCATTGTGTATATGTACCACATCTTCTTTATCCATTCATCTATTGACTGACACTTAGGTTGCTTCCCTATGTTGGCTTTGTAAATAGTGCTGTGATAAATATAGGGGGGCACATGTCTTTTCAAATCAGGGATCTTATTTTCTTCAGGTAAATTCCTAGGAGTGGAATTACTGGGTCAAATGGTATTTCCTTTTTTTTTTTTTTTGAGGAACCTCCATATTGCTTTCCACAATGGTTGAATTAATTTACATTCCCACCAACAGTGTAGGAAGGTTCCCTTTTCTCTGCATCCTCACCAGCAATTGTTGTTCCTCGTCTTTTGGATGTTGGCCATCCTGACTGGTGTGAGGTGATATTTCACTGTGCTTTTAATTTGCATTTCTCTAATAATTAGCGATGTGGAGCATCTTTTCATGTTCCTTTTGGCCATTTGAATTTCTTCTTTGGAGAAGTGTCGGTTCATATCCTCTGCCCATTTTTTTAATATAATTTATTTTGGTATCATCAATCTACAGTTACATGTGCAATATTATGGTTATTAAACTACCCCCTTCATCAGGTCCCCCCCACCAACCCCATTACAGTCACTGTCCATCAGCGTAGTGAGAAGCTATAGAATCATTACTTGTCTTCTCTGAGTTGTACTCTGCCTATTTAATCAGTTTATTTGCTTTTTGGGTGTTGAGGCATGTGAGTTCTTTATATATTTTGGATGTTAACCCCTTATAGCGTGTCATTAATGAATATATTCTTCCATATTGTAGGATGCCTTTGTGTTCTGTTGATGTGTCCTTTTCTGTACAGAAGACTTTTAGTTTAATGTAGTCCGACTTCTTCGTTTTTTATTTTGTTTCCCTTCCCTGAGGAGGTGTGTTCAGGAAAAAGTTGCTCATATTTATATTCAAGAGATTTTTGCCTATGTTTTCTTCAATGAGTTTTATGCTTTCATGACTTATATTCATGTCTTTGATCCATATAAAGTTTACTTGTGTGTATGGAGTTAGACAATAGTCCACTTTCATTCTCTTACTTGTAGCTGTCCAGTTTTGCCAACACTAGTTGTTGAAGAGGCTGTCTTTTCTGTATTGTATATCCATGGCTCCTTTATTGTATATTAATTGACGATACACACTTGGGTTTATATCTGGGCTCTCTAGCCTGTTCCATTGGTCTATGGGTCTGTTCTTGTGCCAGTATCATATTATCTTGATTACTGTGGCTTTGTAGTAGAGCTTGAAGTTGGGGAGCATAATCCCCCCAGCTTTATTCTTCCTTCTCAAGATTGCTTTGGCTCTTCAGGGTCTTCTGTGATTCCATATGAATTTTAGAACTATTTGTTCTAGATCACTGAAGAATGCTGTTGCTATTTTGATAGGGATTGCATTGAATCTGTAGATTGCTTTAGGCAGGATGGCCATTTTGACAATATTAATTCTTCCTACCCATGTGTGTAGACTCTTTTTTTCTTGATAAGTCTGGCTAGGGGTTTATCTATTTTGTTTATTTCCTCCAAGAACAAGCTCTTGGTTTCATTAATTCTTTCTACTGTTTTATTCTTCTCAATTTGATTTATTTCTTCTGTGATCTTATTTTGTCCACCCTTCTACTGACTTTGGACCTCATTTGTTCTTCTTTTTTCAAGTTTCATTAATTGTGAGTTTAGACTGTTCATTTGGGATTGTTCTTTGTTCTTGAGGTAAGCCCTTATTCATATATACTTTCCTCTTAGAACTGCCTTCACTGTATCCCACAGGTTTGGGGTTGTGGAGTTGTTGTTTTCATTTGTCTCCAAATATTGCTTGTTCTCTGTTTTTATTTGGTCATTGATCCATTGATTATTTAGGAGCATGTTGTTAAGACTATGTTTTTGTGGGGTTTGGGGTTTTCTTTGCATGATTTATTTCTAGTTTCAAACCTTTGTGGTCTAAGAAGATGGTTGGCACAATTTCAGTCTTTTTTAATTTGCTGAGCCTCTTTGTGGCCTAGTATGTGATCTATTCTGAAAAATGTTCCATGTACACTTGAGAAGAATGTGTATCCTGCTGCTTTTGGGTGAAGTGTTCTGTAGATATCTGTTAGGTCCATTTTTTCTAATGCATTGTTCAGTGCCTCTGTCTCCTTATTTGTTTTCTGTCTGGTTGATCTGTCCTTTGGAGTGAGTGGTGTGTTGAAGTCTCCAAAAATAAATGCATTGCAATCTGTTTCTCCCTTTAATTCTCTTAGTATTTGTTTCACATCTGGTGTTCCTATGTTGGGTACATCGTTATTTATAGTGGTTATATCCTCTTGTTAGACTGACCCCTTTATCTTTATGTAATATCCTTCTTTGTCTCTTGTTACTTTGTTTTGAAATCTATTTTGTCTGTTACAGGTATTGCTACTCCTGATTTTTTCTCCCTATTTTTTGCATTGAATATCTTTTTCCATCCCTTCATTTTTATTCTGTGTATGTCTTTGGGTTTGAAGTGAGTCTGGTTTAGGCAGCATACACATGGGTCTTGTTTCTTTTTTATCTAACTCTATGTCTTTTGATTGGTACATTCAGTTCATTTACATTTAGGGTGATTATCAATAGACATGTACTTATTGACATTGTAGGCTTTAGATTTGTGGTTACCAAAGGTTGACAGCTTCTTTACTATCTAACAGTCTGTCTTAGCCCCCTATCTCAAATGCAATCTAAAGGTTCTTTTTTTTAATCCCCTTCTTCTTCTTCTTCACCCTCTACTCTTTATATATTAGGTGTCATATTCTGTATATGTTGTGTTTCTCTTGACCGACTTTGTAAGTACCTGATTTAATTTTGTATTTGCTTAGTAATTAATTGGTCTACTTCCTTTATGGTGGTATTATTTTCTCTGATAACAGCTATTTAGCCTTAGGAGTACTCCCATCCAGAGCAATCCCTCTAAGATACACTGTAGCGATGGTTTATTCATGGTGAATTCCTTCAACTTTTGCTTACCTGGAAATTGTTCAATCCCTGCTTCAAATTTAAATGATAATATTGCTGGTTAGAATATTCTTGGTTGGAGGCTCTTCTGTTTCATTGCATTAAATATATCATGCCACTCCCTTCTTGCCTGTAAGGATTCTGCTGAAAAGTCTGATGATATCCTCATGGACTTTCCTTTATATGTGATCTTTTTTCTCTCTCTGGCTGCTTTTAATACTCTCTCCTTGTCCTTGACCTTTGCCATTTTAATTATTATACGTTTTGGTGTTGTCTTCCTAGGGTTCCTTGTGTTGGGAGATCTCTGCACTTCCATGACCTGAGAGACTATTTCCTCCCCCAGATTGGGGAAGTTTTCAGCAATCATTTCCTTAAAGAGACTTTCTACCCCTTTGTCTCCGTCTTCTTCTGGTACCTCTATAATGTGGATACTTCTCCATTTGGACTTGTTGCACAGCTCTCTTAGAATTCTTTCATTCCTAGAGATCATTTTTCTCTCTGTGCCCCAGCTTCTTTGTTTTCCTGTTCTCTAATTTCTCTTTCATTTACCATCTCCTCTAACTCATCTAGTCTACTTTTAAATCCCTCTATCATGTATTTCATTTCAGATACTGTATTTTTCAAAGTTTCTATCTCTCTGTTGAATTCATCCCTGAGATCTTGAGTATTTTTCTGTAGCTCCATAAGCATGTTTATGACTTTTATTTTCAAATCTTTTTCAAGAAGATTGGTGATTTCAATTTCATTAAGCACTCTTTCTTTTTTTCCCTGTAGCTTTGTTTGGACCAAATTCCTCTGCCATTTCATTTTTTTAGTGTTTCTTGTGGGATAACAATTTTGTTTAGGTGGTGCCCTCTAGTGCCCTGAAGCTCTACTCTCTGGAGCTGCTGAGCACCTGCAGCAATGGCAGGGATTTCAAGCTAGCAGAACTGGTGCCTGCCAGAGGGAAAGACTTTGGCTGGGAGGGTTTCCTGCTTTCCCAGCTGTAATGCCTGCTTCCACTGTCAGGTCCAGTCAGCTGAGCATGCAGGGAGGAGCCTCTGTGCTATGCCCCTCTGGTTACCAAAGGTTGAGGGTCAGCTTCTGCACTCTGGGCTGAGCCTGCTGGGCTTTGGGCCTCATTCAGGCCTTTGATCCATATCAAGTTTACGGAGCTGCACTCTGGCTGGCCTGGCGTGATGGTGGGGGCAGCAGGTGAGTGGGACCAGTGCCTGCCAAGAGGAAGGAGTGGCAGGCTGTATAGTGCATTGGGGGGGCGGGGCTCAGGGATGCGTTTCCAGCCAGGGGGTGGAGCGTCTGAAGCTCCTGAGAGTTCCCAACCTGCTGGGATGATCGTACTAGAATGATTTTGTCCACCTGCTCTTTCTCCTGAGTAGCAAGCCTTGTATAATCTTTACCCCTTTAGTGCCCCTCTCGCTGCTGGGAATCCTTTAAAACTGCCTGCCTTTCTTTTATCCAGGGGGCCAGTTGTGCATACCTGTTCTCCACAAGTGGATGGAACCTCAGTCTCTCTGAGTATTCCATCCATCTTTGCTTTCCAACCCCACTAATCTTCAAAGCACCATGTAATGTGTATTTGTGCCCCTGGAGAAGATCTCCAGGGCTGGGTGTTCAGCAGTCCTGGGCTTCTACTCCCTCCCTGCTCCATTTTTCTTCCTCCCACCTGTGGGCTGGGGTGGGGAGAAGGCTTGGGTCCCGCCAGATCATGGCTTTGCTACTTTGTGCTTTTCTGTAAAGTCTTCTCTTTTCCCCAGTCTGTTGTGCAGTCTTTGGGTTGCTTTTTCAGGATTATTTGTATTTAGTGTATTTCATATGATTTGGGGAGGAGGCTTCTGCCTCACTTTTCATGCCTCCATCTTTTTCCTAGTCCTATCAAGATTTGTTTTTTTATGTCACCATCATTAATGTGTAAAGCTCTAGTTATTTTGTACATATAATTCAGGTTACCCCTCTGAATTTTTCTAGGGGTAGGCTTCTAGTGTTTTGTTTTCCTGTAATTTAAAGAGTTACTAGCCTAGAAAATTTGCTTTAAGCCCTTGAAACTTGAAAAGTGACATCCCTTTATTATCATCATTAAGAACGTTGTAATTTCCAGGTAAGGGTATGCTTTAAGTAATTTTTGAGCACTTGTAGCACTGGAGGTGAGACCAGTCAAAGGTTTAATTTGCTTCTGTCATTCTTCTAACTCAGAATCTGTGGCTAAAGAATTGCAGAAGCTTGAAAGTTTTACTCTTTCTTTTTGTTTCTTTGTTTTCTGTGACACACACACACTTTCCCCTATTATCATGTTCTTGTTCTATTTGGCTCATAATGAATTCAAATGGTATTCAAGTGATTACTCTCCACCATGAGAAGTTTTAAGAAGAAACTAACCACTAAATATTAACTCTGCTGTTATTCCCTTAAGAGGCAAGACACTATTATAAATTCAATTTATTTAATTATACCTTCTCCAACCCACTAAAACATTAATGCCTCTAGTACAAAGTACAGGATGGATTTTTCCAAAGTGGACCTTTGGAATTAGACTTTTGGATTGTAAGACTGTTTCAAGGTTAAAATGTGTGATCCTTTTTCATGTGATATTTTATGAGCTGCTTTCTTTCATCTAACTTAAATACGGTCTCAACATCTACAGTGTGCTATTACTGGAGCGTTAGACTCAGAAGCAATGTAATACTTAACATTCCAACTGAGGGAGCTATATAACATACAAATAAATAAAATAATTAGATAATAATAACTGCTATGAAGAAAATCAAGTGGAGTGATATGCTAGTGAGTGATAGAGTAGAAACTGACATTTGAGCTGAGATTCAAACAAGGATTCTGTTATGCAGAGATCTCAGAGAACTCAATCTAGGCAGAAAGAAGAAAAAAAGCATGGATAACAAAATTGGCATAGCCAAAACTGAGAAAAGCCAATTGAGTGAGGAGAAAGAGAATGATGAAAGACATTGGGGAAGAACCTCCAGGCCAGGACATTTGGGACTTGGATTTTATTCTAGGTGCCTTAAGGACTTACTGGAAAATTATAGGCAGGAGAACATCATGATATTTTTCTTCTAAGAAATTACCCTGGCTTTTATAATTTTACTTGTTTGACATGTACTCTAAAGAACAAGAGTTGAAAAATCCAAATCATCCACATGAAATAAAACTGTGCTAGGCTCTAGCAGGAACATCATCTAAGATCATACTTTCCAAAGCCAATGCCATATTAGAATTACCTAACAAGTTTTAGAAATTTTAAAAACAGATTTCCAGATTTTTTTTTTTGGTATTGAATTGTATAAGTTCTTTATATACTTTGGATATTAAACCTTTATTGGCTATACCATTTAGTAGGTTGCCTTTTCATTTTGTTGATGGTTTCCTTCACTATGCAAAAGCTTTTCAGTTTGATTTAGTCTCCTTTGTTTATTTTTGTTTTTGTTTCCCCTGCCTAGAGAGACATATCCAGAAAAAAATTGCTAAGGCCAATGTCCAAGAGTTTACTGTCTATGATTAAACAACAGGCTGAGGAACTGAACAGACATTTTTTTCAAAGAAGACATATAGATGGCCAACAGACACATGAAAAGATTCTCCACATCACTAATCATCAGGGAAATGCAAATCAAATTCACAATGAGATATTACCTCACCCCAGTCAGAATGGCCACTATCCAAAAGACAAGAAATAACAAGGGTTGGTAAAGATGTGAAGGAAAAGGAACCCTCATGCACTAATGGTGGGAATGTAAATTGTACAGCCATTGTGGAAAGAAGTATGGACTTCCTCTAAAAATAAAAAATAGAACTACCATACGATCCAGTAATTCCACTTCTAAGTATTTACTCAAAGAAAACAAAAACAATTTGAAAATATAAATGTACCCCTATATTTATTGCTGTATTATTTACAATAGCCAAGATATGGAGGCAGCCTAAGTGTCCATCAATAGATGAATGGATAAAGAAAATATGTATATGTGGTACATATACACAACGGAATGTTACTGTGCCATAAAAAGAAAGAAATCCTTCCATTTGTGATGACATGGATGAACCTTGAGGGCATTATACTAAGGGAAATAAGTCAAATAGAGAAAGACAGATATTGTATGATTTCACTTATATGTGGAATCTAAAAAACAAAACAAATGAACAAACAAACAAACAAATAAAATCCAGAAATAGAGTCCTATATACAGAGAACAAACTGGTCGTTTTTAGAGAGGAGATAGATGGATAGGCAAGACAGGCGAAGGGGATCAAGATGTAAAAACTTCCAGTTACAAAATAAGTCATAGGGATGAATAGAACATAGGGAATATAGTCAATAACATGGTGGTAATTTTGTATGGTGACAGAGGGTAACACTTAACATAATGAGCATTTCTTAATGTATAAGGATGTTAAATCACTATGTTATACACTAAAGTTACATATAGTTTAAATATTATGCCAACTATACTTCAGTAAATTAAAAATAAATAAATAAAATAAAAACACAGATTTTCCAGGCCTTGCTTCTTAAAATTTCTGATTCAGGAGTATGGGGTTGATGCCAGAATCTTTATTTTTTATAGAAGAATAGTCTACATACCATATGATATTAGTTTCATGTGTACAACACAGTGATTCAGCAAGTATAGACACTACAAAAAATCTGTATGTATTTTTAAGATCTCCCCCATGAAGATGCACATTGCTGCTTAAAAACCCCTGATGTAACAAGCCATACAGTTCTGAAAAGAATGTTGAGAAAATTATTCTAAGTAACAAATAAAATTTCAACATGAGAAAACTGTACAATTAATAGACATTTAAAAAATAAGTTTTTCTCACAATTATTCTTCACAGTACTGAAGGGAATAAGCACTATTTATAGATGAGAACACAAGTACTTAAATATTCTCTTTGATATTCGTTCTGCTCACTGACCGCCTGATCTCCTTTATCACCTGCAGCCTCTCTTAATACAAGTCAATGCACTTTCTGCCTGGCACACACAATCTATATAGAGCTGTATCAAACAATTTGGGTTTATATTGGCCTCTAACCTAATGTTCAATCTCAGGGCCACTGCATTTTTCAGACAGATTTTCTTTGATTTTCCTTTACACAATCTTTTGGGAAGCCCATTCTAACCATGGTCTCCCTTGGTCACCCTAGAATCTAATAAATTTTCTGTTTCTCTAATTAATTCTGAAGCCCAGCAATGGGACTTGCCTACTGAGCTGATCTGGCCAATTGTGTTTCATACTCCCTCTTCTTCTGAAAAATTAAGCAGCATAACCATGAACTTGCCTCAACCTCAGCTACATTCACCTGCCTTTGTGGACCAGAGTGTGCCGTAAATTGGAAGGGTTAGGTCTGAGATGGTATCCCAAATAGATAACTTCTCAACTGGCTGTTTCCTCTGAGCCTGAGAAATAACCCTTATCATCCCCACAGGAACTTTAGGCGACATTACTTTTAAATGTGATGGAGAAGAAAACCTGACCATACCTGCCTCCCTTTTTATCCCCTTACTCAAATTCACCAGCCTGGGCATAGCTCTCTTACTACAATTTCAGAGCTGAATTTGCTCTGCTTTTGTCACAGGCAGAGTTTTTCCAGCTTTTCACACTGGCACCATTTATTAGATGCTTTTCCTGTGGTGGGGGCCAGCCGTGTGAGCAGTTGTGCCTCTCTACCTCAGTCCATCACCTAGGACAGTCTCTCCATTGTTGATGTCTAGTCCCTCTCATGCTGGAGTTAAAGTCCCTGTGAGTCTAAAGGAAGATTTTCATTCACATGGGCACCATGCGGCATTGACTTTGACTCTGAAAGCTCTTTGAAATAACACTGAGGTTTGACCTGAGTGGAGATATTACATTTCATTTCTCTTAATAAACCCAAGAGAAGGCTTGTTTTTCAATTTAGTATAAACAGTTGGGTGCCTACAATGCCTAGCACAATTCTAAAGGATGGGCAAATGCTGCCTTCCTCAGCATGTCCCAAGAACGTGGAGAGATTTCTGGAAACAGAAGATAGTGAAACTTTCTCCCCATAGAACAGTGATTTCTAAATGGGGTTGTACCACCTTCTAATGGACATTTTGGAATTTGTAGGAGTGTTTTGATTATCACAAAGCCAGAGCACACTGTTAGCATTTAGTGGTGAAGATGGGGTGGGGAACAAGGAGTTCGTATAACCTGCAATGTTAAGAACACTCTTGCACAATGAAAAATTGTTCCATGTCCTGCACTCCTCTTGAGTGTCCTACACAATATAAGTGAAAAACTCTGTATCTGAATCTAGAGTCTAAGCCCATATAACATTTAATTAGCATGTTTTGCAGTTTTAATATAAGCTGAATTATGCAGGAATGCAACTACAAAGTAAAATAAGGAAATGTACTACTTTGATTTGTTGGAAACTCTACCAAGAGTTGCTCATTATTTCACAGAATAGTGTCACTACTAACTATGTCACTTCTGGTATTTGAGTCATCTCTATTCATTCCTCCTTGGAGCTGTCCCTCTCACAGTGATTCTACATATGGGGAACCTCATCTGACTACTTCACTTTGCCTTCCAGATCAGCGGTTCCAATGCATTTCCTTATTAAAATACACATTTTATTATGAATGTCTTTCCTTGGATTTTCCCTTTACACTACATTAAAACATTATATCGATTCTTTTAAAGTATTTCATGCGGGTAAACTATATCATCTATGAATTTTATTTCAGGAGAGTAAAGGGTAACATTATAAAATACTTACCATAAAAGGGAGGCCTTGTCTGATCAGTTTGGGAACCTCCTCCTAGGTGGAAGGCTTTCTTCAAATAGATCTTATTTATAACAACCTGCCTGAGGATACATCATTCTATGCCATCTGCTACCTACCAAATACTAGTAGCATAAAAGCCTATTTGTGACATAACATTCTTATACTGAATATAGTAACAACTCTTACTAATTAAACAGCTATTATGTACCAGACACTATGCTATATGCTTTCATATATTATATCTAACCGTCAGTTTTCCAAGGGAGGTACTATTTATTATTAGCTCTATTTTACAGGCAAGAACTGATGCAGGACAGAGGTTAAATAATTTGACTGAGGTCCACACCATTTACATGGGATCTGAACAAAATTGATCAAATTCCAGTGCCACTAACTTTGGCAAAGACAGAGTTGGACTGAATTCAAAACTGGAAAGGCAAAGAAGTTGGCAGGTAGCCAGGCACAGGTATGATCAATTTGGCTGAATTAACTGTGGAAAGTGAAAGCAGAGAACAAACAGGACCCTCAGTCCTATCTATTGCCATCCCCCTGTCCTTGGTCCTGACATTAGGACCCTCACTCAAACCCCTGCAAGTTCTCAAACTCCTCATACTCTGAGCAATAATGCTTGAAAAGTAGCTAGTCTGAACTGAAATGTGCTATACATGTTAAGTACATACCAAATTTTGAAGACTTAGAGTAAAAAAAGAAGCAAAATATGTATCAATAAGTTTATGTAATATATGTTCTCATGTTTTTTGATATAGTGGGTAAAAATATATTATTCACCTGTTTCTTATTTTTCTGATGAGGCTTCTAAAATTTTTAATTGTATGTGTGTGGCCCATATTTCTATTGGACAGAGCTGAGGTAGATGATTTTCCTGTAATTTAGCATCTTTTCCCTGCACAACAGAAATCTGCCGAAGCTTGGAGCCTTGGGCAGTGGCTTCCTGGAGTGGCCATTCAGGTCACTAGAAGCAGTAGGAGAAAAGAGCATGGGCGTGTATTTGGAGGGGGTGCTCAGCACATTTTTGTTGTGTCATTTTGGTCACACAGATTAAGGAAACCACATGTTCATTCACTATTTATTACTATTATTTTTTATCCCATATGCTTCACACAACTGCCAACACGTGGGAGCAGGAGGCAAAATCTGGAACAGAAGCTGTGTTTTAATAGATGTGTAAAGAAAAGTCAAAATATTTAACATGTTACCTGAATAGGATATTGTTTATGTTTACTAGTGAAGGAGAAAATAAGTAGCTTGTATTTCTACCAAAAACCAGACAAGTAGAATTAGTTGGTCATAGATGGAAAACACTACACATAGTTTAAAATGATAAACTAATTAAAGGCAAGGGAGTGAAGTCTGTGACCTCCCAAGGTCAGTTCCCCCATTATCAAACCCCCAACTTCTATAACTGTGATTCTATTAACAATAATAATAAAAAGTAACTCCAGATATTATGCTAAGTGAAATAAGCCAGGTGGAGAAAGACAAATACCATATGATTTCAGTTATTTGTGGAATATGAAAACAAAACAAAACAAAAGGAACAAAATAGCCGTAGACTCATAGATACTGAGAAGTGACTGGTTTACCATGGGAAGTGGTTGGGGTGGGTGGGAAGGGTGAGGGGGATAAAAGGGCACAAAAATGCTCAGTCATAATATAAGTTGGTCACAGGATGGTAGTACAGCATGGAGAATATAGCCCATGGTTCTATAATATCTTCTTATGCTGACAGATAGTAACTGCAGTAGTGGAGTGAGGATTTAGTAATATGGGTTCTGTTGAGCCACTGTGTTGTATACTTGAAACCAATGTAAGATTGTATATTAATGATACTTCAATTAAAAGAAACAAAACAAAACCAGAAATCTGAGTTCAGTGAGGTTGGCCAGAGACCAATCACAATGATTTTACCTTACAACTATTAAATGAACCAAATGTTAAATGAAAACAAAAAAGCTTATAGATAAAGCATGTGTACCACGTCAATGTCTATTAATAAAGTAGCCCTTAGAGAAGCTCAACACTGTTTGATATACAAGAGCTGCCTGTGCCAGAAAGAGCAAAGAACTTCTGATTATTACATAGATAACCTGATGAGGGCGCCGTTATAACAACCTGGCCCCAGTCTCTAAGCTCATTCCTGGGCACGTGCCCAGGAGGATCAGTGGAGAGTCTTTTCAGCCGAGCCAACCAAGCTGTGGAAGAACTGAAGTCCTTGCCACATAATTTTTCTGGAAGAGACTTAAGCAAAACACAGCCACATTTTGGAGACTGGTTTCCAACTCAAATGTGATAAAATCTCAAAACCTGTTTCTGGAGCCCGCCACAGAAGGGAGAGTTCATCACTTGCTTCTCTCCGCTCCTTAACTAACTTCTCTTTTTCTGCCTGTCACATCATTCCGTGCATACATGTCTGTCTGCCCTACCAGGCTAGAAACACTGTGATGGCAAGGTATAGGGATTACTCATCTTTGTATCTCACCTAATACCTGGCACAGAGTGGGTACTAAATTCCTAGTGTTGAGTTTAATCTCTCTTGACTGTCCCAAAGAGCAGAGCAAAGAGGTGGGATCAGCAAAAGCATGTTGGACTCAACAACTGGCAGAGCTGAGCAACAGTGCAGGACAGCTCCACCCCCTAATCTTCCTGGGCTCACCTCCATCCTCTGTAAAGCAAGAGAACTAGCCTATGTCCAAGGCCTTTTCCCTTCAACCCTTTGTGGTTCTGCTAATCTTTGCTTTACAAAGTCTGAAAATGTTTCATTTTGTTATCGAAAAGAGAGCAGATTCTTCTAACAAGGGTCTAAAACATAAATTTTGCTTTCCATGTTATCGTTATTCCCTGAAAGCCCAGATCAGATTTTACCACCTCCAGGAAATCTATATCAAATTCTATCAGCCCAATTTGAGATTTCTTCTAGTAAGTCACAGACTGACTTTTGTTTTATTAAGGAACATTCCAGATGAAATTTCTCTGTATGCCAGTTGATTTGGGGGTATGCATATGTCAGAGAAATACAGTAAGAGAGATCTCTAAAGAAAAAGTGTAATCTCCTCTAGAGTTGGTGCCATATCTTTTGTTTCCTTTTGAACCACTGATTATCTAGCCCCTCTTGTATATAAGATGGTGCTTGATACATAATACATGCTAATTAAATGATTGATGAATAAATGTGTAAATGAATGAATAAGTAAATACATGACTGGATTTTTGGAAAATTATTACCAAAATATCTTTGCAGACTTGCATGGGGGCAGTATGAATTCATGTATGTTCTGGCTTTTGGCTTGTCTGTAGAAAGTTTACATACTTAGGCCCAAAGTTAAAGAGGGATGGAGGGTGGGGATGGGGAAGAAACTATCAGTAAATGTAAAAGGGATAAATAACTGTATAGCCAGGGAAGCTAGGTAAAAGTGAGGTGCTATCTTCACCCAGAGATACCAGAGAGGCTGATCTGGGAGTAATACAGTAAGCATGCTGAACTTCCCAGATTAATTCTCAGTGGAGACTACCCAGACCTTTGAATCTACCTTCAGCAACTCACTATGAAATTCAAAATTATTTTTGATTGACCTTCAGTCCCAACTGGTAGTCACTTCTAAGACTTCAAAGAATGAAGAATATGATTTCATGGTTTTTCTAAGATTACTGGTACCTTTGCAGCTTACTTTTAGTTGTTGAGGTGTGCAATATATTTCTCTGCAATAGTTAGATTTTTGGAGAAAAAAACAAGTAGATACAATTTTCTTATATTAAGGAAAAGTAAAACAAGTAGAAAACAAGGGAAGGAGGACTTTTAGGAATAGAGTGGGAAATGACAAACTTAATATAGAAGGCAGAGGAAGCCAAATCCTGCTCCAGGACAAAAGAAAATGGTGAAAAGGATAGTCTGGGACTGAGAAGCAACCTTAGAGTTTGATTGGCAGTAAATCCAGTTGGCTCCTCTGGCATAGTGCCTGAGCACATAGAAAGAGCTCAGTAACTGTGGAGTGTAGCACTCACTAGTAAGAAATATGAAGGCCTGAAGTAACTAAGGATGTGCTATGGAAGCAGCTATGATCCTATTTGATGAGGAATAAGCCATCATCACATAGGCAAAAAGGATAAAAAGGCTCTAATATATTTACCCCCTTGCCTACTCATCATCTAAAAAGTTGGGCAAACAAGGAGGAATTAAAAATAGCACCACTAAATCAGTGGTATAAAGTTGGTCCAATGATATTCAAGACCTGCTATTCAAAAGATTATTTTACATCTTGATTAAGTCATAATATTGGAAAATAATGAAGTATTAACTAGTTATTAAAATGGAAACTAAAGTGATCAAAATTTTCCTGTCCATCAAAATTAAACAGAAGTCTTTCTGGTAGGCAGCCTCCCAGATGACTCCATATTCTTCTTGCGACCTGATGTACATGTTCCTGTGTTCTACTCTATCACACTGAATAAAGATGACCTGTGTAACTATGGGATATTGCAGAAATGATGAGTGTGACTTCTGAGGTTGAAGAATGAAACCCCCTCCAAAATACAGGTGAACTGAGAAGATCTAAGAATGGGGAAGAATATTAAAGAAACCATCTAGCATCACAGGCTGCCACCCCAAGTACAAAGAAACACAAAAGGAATTTGAATCTGATAGTGCATTGAAGGTAAACATAACCTTCAAAAATGGCCAGCAGAAGTGGCATGCCCACTGCACAGCATAAATACCCTCTGTCTCTACTGTTCTGTACACATTGTCCAGCATCCAGTCAAAAGCAACTATTAAGATGATGGATTCAGTCCATCCAGGTCAAAGATTTTATTAACTGTAAATGGTAGAAACACACCAACAAAAAAATAAAAATGATCATACTAGATTTAAAAATTAAGATCAATTATGTTATTGATATCTATAAGATATCCATTTTTAAGTATGTAAACACAGATTAAAAGTAAAAGAATGGAAAAATATAACTCATGTAAACACTAAAAGAAAGCTGGAATCGCTGTAGGAATATCAGAAGTAGCCTTCAGAAGAAGAAATATGGCAAGGGATAAAAAGGACATTGGAAAGAAAGGAAGACATGACATAATGATAATGGAGTCAATTCATCAAGAAATAACAATCCTAAATTTGTATGCAGCTAACAGAAGAATTTCAAAATGTATGAAACAAAATCTGAGAGAATTGAAAATGAAAACAGAAAAGTCTACATTTCAAGTTGATGATTCAAAAATCCTCTCTCAAACAACAGAAAATAGGTAAGGATGTGAAAGATCTGAATAACTCCATTAACCAACTTAAACTAACTGATAGTTTTGGAATGGTGCACCCAACAATGACAGAATACAAATTAACTTCAGATGCACAGAGAACATTCACAAAGATGGACCATATCCAGGACTACAAGCCAAGTACCAAGAAATTTAAAAGAGTTGAAATCATACAGAGTGTGTTCTCTGATCAAATGGAATCAAACTAGAAATCAACGATAGAAAGAGACTTGAAAATTCTCCAAAAATTTGGAAACTGAGCAACGCATTTCTAAATAATTATGCAAAAGCAGAAGTCACAAAGAGAATTAGAAAATATTTTGAATTGAGTGAAAATGAAAACACAGCACATCAAAATTGGTGAATGCAGCCAAAGCAGTGTTTGGAGGGAAATTTATAGCAATAAGAATTTAAAGTAAAGATCAAGAAAGTTAATCAGTTATGTAAGCTTCTATCTTAAAAAAGATTTTTTTAAAAAGAAAAAAAGTAGATCAAACCCACAACTATCAGAAGAAAGGGATAAATAAAGAGCAGAGATCAATGAAATTTTAAGTAAACAAAAAAGAGGGAGAGAAAGAAAGAGGAGAAAATTGAAGAACCTAAAATTTAGGCCTTTTTTAAGATCAGTAAAATTTGGAAATTCTATAGCCAGACTGACCGCAAAAATATAAAGAAAGCCTACATTACTCATTTCAAGAATAAAAAAACCCCCAAAGTTCCTATAGACATTAAAAGAATGATTAGAAAATGTTAAATGAATTCTGTGATTCTGTGTCTGTTTTCTTTTGCTCAGTATTTTTTTGGGGAGGAATTTACCCGTAGTGCTGTGTATGGCAATAAATTGGTCTCATTGCAATATAATGTGCCACTGTATGAATATGCCATAATATATTTATTTTTTCTATTATAAGTTGGCTTTTTATAATTTAGGGACCACTGTGAATAGAACTTCTATGAACATTCTTACATATCTTTTGTTATATTCATAAACTCAATTTTGTTAGGTATATACCTAGGAGTGGAATTTCTGGATTATTGGCTATGCATATGTTCAGTTTATGTACATACTGCCAAATGGTTTTCCAAAGTGACTGCAAATTTATACTTCAACAGTAAGAATACAAGAGTTGCATTTGCTCTACATTACATGCAGGATTCATGAATGTCTTTTCCACTGTAGTTGACAGTATTTATTGTCATGCAAAGCTCTTTCTCATTTCCAGACTGTTTGCCTCTCTGAGGCTCAGTGAGGCAGCATGCCCTCAAATATCCTAACATGTGGGTACAGCACGGGAGGGGGTATATATCAGGCTCCAATGGTTTCTCTGAATATCTTCTCACCATTCTTGAGCAAACAGCACAATAGCTTGCACTCTTTTTCGATTGTGATAATATACATATAAAACATAAAATTTGCAACTTAACCACTTTTAAGTATACAATTCAGTGGCATCAATTACATTCGCAATATTGTGCAACCATGGCCACCATCCATTTACAGAACTTTTTCATCATCGCAAACAGGAACTCTGCACCCTTGTAATGCTAACTTCCATTACACCTGCCCCCCCCAGCCCCTGGCAACCAGTATTCTACTTTTTGTCCCTATGAATCAAAACTTTCCCTTAAACCACGACTAAATCTTCTGCACATATTAAACTAGACTACCTTTTGATGCCCTTACTACAGGTACAATGCCAAAGAGTCATAAAATACATTTTTAAATACTTCCTCTGATAATTTGCATTTGGTCTGATCCCTCACTTGGAAACTTTAGTCTCTGTATATGTTGGTGGCTCAGTCAAAATTCCTAAATTAAAATCCCACTATGTAAACATGAAACCTTGGTGAATTACTTTTTTTCCCCCTTTAATCTTCCTGTATCTCTGACTGTATTTCTGTGCTGTCCTTCTAAAGAGTCAGAATATTTTCACAGGAGAGTCTCCATCAGTTCTGCTTGCCATGATGTGGCTAAGGTTTGAACTCTATGTTTTTGTTTTAGAATTTAGGAAGCAAAATGTTTCCTAATTTGGGAAATGTGGGTTTAATATATCTCCTGTGCATCAGTTGGACAGAGCTGACTTTAGCTCATATAGTGGGAGTTCCTCAATAATTCAACATTCTATAAACGTATCATCCCTCTAAAGGATGTCTGTACACATTTGCACAGCACTTTTGTCCTCTCCAGCAAATCAAAAATAATGAGAACCAGTAGTAAAATACTAGAAATTGTCTCTTTGTGGTGATACATGGGGGAATTGCCCATAAATTGTGATCTATTATCTTAACAACTTATTTTGAAATCTCCTTATGAGCAAAACAGATTCTTCAACTTTCAAATGACACTCCAACCTGGATAAAGAGTGCTTTTTATCTCCCCACAGAGTGCAGCATCTGCCCAATATGAAAAAGTACATACAGATGGGTAATTCATTTACCAAAACTGTGTTGTCACTTCACATTGCCAGCACTGTACATTTTCCCAAAACCAGAGTTAAGCCTGAACGGACCTCAAGAGAGCTTTACTATATTATCATTCCAAGGGGAACTGCCCAAACTTGCAGTAGGGAGCTTTCCATCAACTATATAATAGCACCATTTCTCAAAGAGCTCAAATGCTCCCACAGACCAGAGAGAATCTTGACAAAAGGGCAAGTCATCGTCACCTACACTGGACAATTCCATATAGCAGAGGGAGGGCTTCCCCATCTAAAAATCTTCCCATTTAACCTCAGCAAACTTGTTCCATTAAGGGCCAGACAGTAAATATTTTGCCTTTGTGGGACATACCATCCATCACAACCACTCAACCTTGCCACTGTAATGCAAAAGCAGGCAAAGAACATATGGAAATAAACGGGCATGGCTGTGTTACAATAAAACTACATGCAAAACACAGTGCGCTCAGTCTGGCTCACCATCCATAGTTTGTCAACACTTGCTCAACAGAGCCTGAATTCTAAATCAGTTATTTACATGTCTGCATTAAAAATTGTCCTTTGCATTAGAAGGTAAGTATGTCTGTAAGGAGTCACACATTATCAAAAATTCCTTAGTGTGCTATAGCACACCCCACCTCATATCCCTTCAGCCTGGGTTCTCCTATATCTAGGAGAAGAAGTAAGGTAACAGCATCCAAATTCAAGAGGCTGAAATCTCCTGTCTTCTTTAAATGTGGATTTTCTCTAGAACTGTGAAACCCAGGTATGGGGTTATAAATCTCTCCAGAGCAAGTTTCAACCATGGGAAAACGAGAGTCAGCAGGTAAATGACAGCCTCCCTGTCTCCAGAGAGATCATTCGATCACCCTAAGATGTGTGCTCCACACGGTCTGTCCAAGGACCCCAGGTGGATTCGAGTTCCGATTTCCTAAAGCGTATTCTGTTCATTACAGAAAATGTATTGGCATATTTCCTGTCTCTATCTCACTTCCTCCCTTGTGCTTCCTGGAATCAATCACTTCCCAAATCAACTTTCTTGCACTTAACCTATGAGTGAGAAGGAACAGAAATGCTGGTAGTGGAGTAGAAGGCACTGAAACAGACTGTGGGCTCATAGGGGTGGTGCGAGGTGATAAACCAGCCATCTAGTCCAAAGCTGTATGTCGAACTCCCCAGTTCACCACTCACTGTTTGATGATTACCTGACTTTGGGTTAAGTTCCTTAAATGATCTGAAACCTCTGTTTTCTCATTGAAATATGGGAAAGTCACTTCCGCATGTCTTTTTTTAAATAAATTCTTTAAAAAACAGTTTTAGATTTACAGAAAAATGTGAAGGTCATACAGAGAATTTCTGTAAACTCCTTACCCAGTTTCCTCTGTTATTAACATATTATAGTAGTATGCTACATTTGTTACAATTAATGAACCAATATTGATACCTTATTAATTAAAGTCCATACTTGATTCAGATTTCCTTAGTTTGCACATACTGCCCTTTTTTTGTTCTAGGATCTCATCCAGGATATTGTATTGCATTCGTTTTTTATCATGCTTCCTTATGTTCCTCGATTATGGCAGTTACTCAGACTTTATTTTTGATGACTTTGAGAGTTTTGAGGAGCACTGCTCATGCATTTTATAGAATGTCCCTCAATTTCCTTGATATTTTCCTCATGATTAAACTGGCATCATGAGTTTTAGGAAAGAAGGTCACAGAGAGAAAGTATCATTTTCATCACAACATGCCAAGGGGAGGTATTATCAACATGATTTCCTCTGTTGATGTTGACCTTGACAACCTGAGTAGTGTTTGTCAGGTTTTTGACACTATAAAATTAATCTCTTTCCCCTTCTGCAAACTACTTTGTAAGACAGTCATGAGGTATAGGCCATAAGCAGTGTAGCTCCGAAGAAGTGGAGAATTATATTCTACCTCCTTGAAAGAGGAGCATGTACATAAATTATTTGGTAATTTTGTCTTTCTGAGAGATTCATCTTTTTGTCTCCCACTTATTAATTTAATCACTAATTTATCTCAGTAAGGATTCATAGATATTATGAAGAATACATATTATGTATTGGGTTGGACTCCAATTTAACTTCACTCATTTTGTTGCTCCATCATGTTCGTTTGGTCATTAGGAGCTCTTTAAGTTGGTTCCTGTGCCCTTTGACAAACCCCCCCATTAGTGTGGAATTTTTTAAAGCACTTCCTTACTTTCTGGTGTCACAAGATGCTCCTGGCTCATATTTCTCCTGCCCCAGTCCAATCAGCCATTTCTCCAAGGATCCCTGGTTCACTTTATTGGGAATGTTATTAGAAGCCAAGATCTGGAAGCTACACATTTCCATCATGTTCTTTTAAGGCTTGAGTGAAATACAAATAAGTAAGATCCCCAACATGATAGAGTGCTTGTTGAATAAACACAGGTTAAATATGAATTTTGGCTAGTTCTGGCCCAGACAAGGAAGTAAATTCTTACTGTGTTTTTGAAATAATAGTGAATACTGTTAAAGAGACGCCTACAGGCGACCTGGGCGATTATGCTTGTCGAAGTTTGGCTCCCTTTCAAGAGGGTACACGGTCTTTGGATCCCCTATGATATTCTTGATTTTTCGGGTTTCATAAAATCCTTTTCTTTATCCCAAGATTATAATTATATTCATTCCATATAAACTTTTAAATGTCTAGCATTTTATCATGAGTTATGCTTTCCATATGCTCAAAGAAGAAAAGGAAGTTTTAAAATCAAATGACCCAAGTTTCCACCTTCAGAAATTAGAAAAAGAAAGGAAATTAAACCCAAAATAATTAGAAATAAAGAAGTAACAGAGTTAAAAGCAGAAGTAAATGAAAAATGAACAAAACATAAAGAAAATTAACATGTTTGAGAGTTGGGTTCTTTGAAAACATTTGATAAAAATTATAACACCCTAATAAGACTAGCCAAGAAAAAGGGGAAAAATCATAGATTAACAGTATCAAGGATGAAAGAGGGAATTCACCACAGATAGATAACACAAACAAAAATGATCATAAAGAAATATTCTAAAAATCATGCCAATAAAATTAAAAACTTTTATTAAATAACAAATTTCTTACCAATTACAACTTACCAAATTGACATGAGGAGAAATAGAAAATATTACCAACCCAAAGTATGACATAAGTAAACTAATAATTAAAACTTTCCCATAATGAAAACTCCATCCCCAGATGTTTTTTTCTGGTGAATTCTATCAGATGCTTAAAGAAAAAGTAAGACACAAGTTTACACAAACTTACACAATCTCTTAGAATACACAAGTTCTTTTTCTTATGCAAACTCTTTAGAATTCTTTACAACTCACTTTATGAGGCCAGAATAACTTTTCTAGTAAAACCTTAGATGACATTATTAGAAAGTATAAGTTGTAAATTATAAACTATAAAAAAGTGTAATTACAGACCAATAACCCTAACTGGCAAATTAGCAAATCAAATGCAGCATATTATGCTATAATATGATCAAGTTGTATTTATCTAAAAAGGCAAGGTTGGTTAATATTTGAAAATGATTCAATATAATTTACTACCATTAAGAACAAAATCAAATAATCACCACATTAAAAGAACAAATACTTATTAAAGAAACACGTACACTAATATTACACTTAACGGGAAAATGTGGAAAACTTTTCACCTGAAAATCAGTGATAAGGCAAGAATGTTCACGCTCATAATGTCTAAGCAATTGTGTTAGAGGTCCTCATCAATACAATGAGGCAAAAAGAAAAACACAGAGGCATAAAGATTGAAAAGAAGAAAGAAAAACTTTCTTCATTCACAACCATGTTGGTTTTTATTCACAACCACCATTTTTTTATGTTGAAAATCCTAAAGAACCAACAGACAACTACTGGAACTAGTAAGTAAATTTTACAAGGTGTCAGGATACAAGATCAATATACAAAAAGTGATTATATTTCTATGTACGTGTTAGTAACAAACAGTAGGAAAATGAAATTTGGAAGGCGCTGCCACTTATAATAGCACCAGAAAATGTAAAATACTTAATAACAGATCTAATAAAAGGAGTTCAAGATCTTTACAATGAACACTGTTAAGAATTCCTAAAAGAAAAATGGACCAAGTGAAGAGATATACCATGTTTATAGATTGCAAGATGCGAGTATGTTATGTTGATTTAATACAAGGGTCAGAAAACCATTTCTGTAAAGAGCCAGATAGGGAGTATTTTAGGCTTTGTGAGCTGTGCGATCTCAGTTTTAGCTACTCAACACTGCTGTAGGGCCATTCTGCTATTGACATGGCATAAACGGATGAGCCTGTCTGTGTTTCAACAAAATTTTATTTACAAAAACAGGTGGTAGGCTGCATAGGGCCTGTAGGCCACAGTTTGACAAACTGTGATCTCAGATTTTTTTAACATGTCATTCAGAATACATAAGAACTCATAAACCAACAATAAAAGAGAAGCAATTTTTTTAAATAAAATGGACAGTTTCGCAAATCTAAAATGATTTGTTTAGAATAAGTGCTACAGACTTTAGATGGGCTTTGCCCACAAAGAGGAGTACTCTTCGGCATAGAGTTGTAGTCTCCCTTCTTGCCTCCCTTGCGGGGAAGAGGGTGGAAAACTCCTGGGTCAGTGAAGGTGGTCACGCCCAAGACTATTGCAGCAGACTCAGAATTCAAGGGATCACAGATACTTTCTTTGAAATACAGCCCTCGGTTTAGTTGAATATTTGTGGTATTTTAAAAAATAAATTTCTAAAACCTTCACAAAAACTGCAGCTGAGATTAGTTACTTCTGCACATTCCTTCCACATTCCTTTTCATTGCTTGCTCACTTGGTGCTGTTTTGTGAGAATTGGAAAGGAGAAAACAATCAGATTTTGCTCTTAAACCAAGTGGTCAGATTAAAACATCATGTAAAGAGAAACAAAGTTTGACTACATAAACAAATTTTTATATTTGACTAGATTCATTCATTTCCCCTAGATATCTACCACAAATATCTAGCAAGTATTTGATAACTAATAAAAGAAAGGCATCCTAGAGTGTACACAGAGAATCAAGTCTTTGGAATATCATAGTTTAGGATAGAACAGGGTGGGAGGAACCAGCCAAATCTGAATTCAGATCCCTACTCTGACTCTTACTCTCTGTGCAAGCCTGGATGAGGTACATCAACTCTCTCTTTTCCTTATCTGAGAAATGGGGTCAGTGTAACCTATTTCATGTGTCTCCATGAAGATAAGTGAGACAATGTACATAAAGCACCCGCATGGTGCCTGGACACAGCAGCTCTCTGGATATTAGTTCCTTTTCCCACTTCACAGCTTAAAAGGTCGGCTGTAAAAAACTAGTGGATGCCCGAGAACACCACGCATCCAGTTTTAGACACATACTAAAACCCAAAGTACATAGTCTTTACCCTTCTGGATTATAAAAGCAGAAAGGTACTGACTGATCAGGAATGACTGTGCAGAGCATAGCATGTCCTCATTATACTCAGAACATAGAACCTCTGACTTGTAGAAGCATCAACTAAAAATAGCTGTGTGCCCTCCCAGATATAAAGGTATCCTAGAACAAACCTTTTCAAAAATCACTTCCCAATTTGCCTGCCCACAGTCAGGAGTATTTAGTTTCATTTTTATTGTAAAGGAGATACATAAAATTGGCTGGGATAGTGAGCACTTGTTACTGTGCCCATTCCCCAAAGCAGATTTCGTGATAAATATCTGGGGTCTTGGAGACTCAGATTGAAGCAAGTCCCTATTCATTTTCCTTTGTTCTCCATGCTCATGCATATCGGCACAGGTCTTCCCTAATTCACAAGCTAGGGAATAGACCGTATGTTGCATAAGAACGATGCACACCATGTATTATACAATCAGTATAGTAGTGCATTCATCACAGAAACCTTTGATGTTGCTCACATGTCCACACTGATTAGGTTTCTTCCTCCTTCACACCAGAGATTACAGTTATAACTCTTCCCTTTACAAATGTATAACTTGTCTTATCTCTTACCTCAGCAAGATAGCATCTTTGTTGCTTCCTCCCCAAGCCTTGCCTTTATCTCTTAAGACGTCAGTGTCAATACGAATATTACAGACGTATGTGCACATGCTCTCATGATGGTGGGTACACCTGCAGGATCTCGCCATACTAATCATATGTGCTAAAAGAACCCATTCTATCTAATTTACCAGAATTAATGAAAAATATCTTAATGGTTGCATGAAGAATTACTTCTACTAATCTGTAAAAAAATGTGTTTCAAATTTTTAGAATAACTAAAGCAATTTTTTTATAGAGGACAGTTTCTAAAACTAAAGAGAAGTCAGCAGATTGATAATGTATAAATATAAGTACTACAGTTGACCCTTAAACATTGCAAGGGTCAGGGACACTGACCCCACCACGTGGCTGAAAATCTGGTATAACTTTTGACTCCCTAAAAACTTAACTCCTCACAGCCTACTGTTTACCAGAAGCCTTCCCGATAACATGTCAGACAGTTGATTAACACATATTTTGTGTGCTATATGTAATATATGTTGTATTCTTACAATAAAATAAACTAGAGAAAAGAAAAATTTTTTCAAACTGCTGCAAATCCCCCCAAAAATCTTCATGTTTGTTTATGGAAAAAAAAACACCATATAAGTTGACCCACAAATGTGTTGTTCAAGGGTCAACTATAATCTGATCAAGATTCATTTTAAGCAAAGATTCATTTCTAAGGGCTTTGATTTGAAAAGGAAAAATGGGTCATAGGGGAAAAAATATATCCTAATTGGAAAATAACCACTATTGAGTTTTATGAAACTCTAGAAACTTCACACAATAGTATATAAGTTGCTTAAAAGAAGGGGCCCTGTTCTGGGTAACCTGAGGACATTGTTTCATCTCTCTAAGTCCTAGTTACCCTGGCAACAAAATAGAAATTATATTAACATTATTTACCTCATACAGTTACTCATGATTGAATGAGCAAATGCATATATAACCACTTAGGCGACAAGTACAGAATAAATTCTTGCACAAGTTCTCTCCTATTTCCTCCCACCCAATCCTTTAAAAGAAAAGTGAGTTTGTCTTTTTCCTTTGCTCTCTTTTTCTTTTCTTTTCTTCCCTCACTTAGCCTTGGAAGAAGTCTCTTTGCTGACTTATCCCCAAGCTTTTGAGACAGAGATTCAGAATGATGGTGGGAGGAGGAGGGTGGGAGTAATAGAGGCAGAAGAAGAAATAGACAGACAAACCCTGCACAGACTTCAGAGACAGTGAGAGACTGTTGTGTGAGAGATCAGGGGGTATGAGGTATTTTAGGAGAGGAGATGAGGTTTTGAGACATTAAGATTTGTGTTGCTGTGGGCTGTTGATTGAATGTCCTTTACTTTCCTTTCAATTACTTTGGGTTCCTGTTCAGTGCTTCTTTGACTGTTACTGTACAAAGACTGCACCACATAGGCTCCAGCTTATGTGTAAGTCACTACCATGGTGGTGACGGCGATAATGGTGATCGTATGGCCGGCCCTCTTTCTAGATGCCATTGTGTGTAGAAGTTGTAGCCACTGATTTTCCATGAGAACAGGATACTGTTCTGATGCCAAAGTATACCAAAAAGAGAGCATGAAAAAGAAGATTCTGGTTTGTAAATGGGAAATTGATGCTACCTCTTTGAGAAATTATAAGCAAAGTTTTAAGGAAATTTAAGAAACAATTGCCACAATAACTCCTCCAAGGTCCCCAAGCCAGACAACAAAAGCTAGCCAGGAGCTCCTAAAATATTTTAATGTGAAAGAAAATATACTAGGAATAGAGAATAGGGAAAACCGAACTCAGATTAAGCAATGATCTATAGCAATTAACATTTAACAGGAAGAAACCTTTGGTTCCCAGCTTCTACATCTATAGAATAAAAAGGTTGAAGGGGTCACAATGTGTCTCAAGAAGCATTAAGGTTCCACAGAGTTGCCTTTCAGATGAAAATGGTGAAATAAAAAGCAGAACTGAATTGTTAGAGCTCTGAGTTCACCTCAGCTCAACCAGAGAGACATACTCTCATGCCTTTGATTGATTCAGGATAACATTAAGTTTTTAAAAAAAAATAATTCTTTGGTTTAAAAAATGTTTTTTCAATATTAAGTTAGCAGGTCTACTCCTTGCTAGCTCTAAAGTATTCCCAGACCTAGATAATTTTAAATATTTCTCTAAACAATATTTTCCATTTAAAGTCTGTGCAACTGTATTTTATCAGTGATTCATAGTTAATATTTATGCAATATAATTTTATTTAGGAATAACATTTGATAGGAAAGGTCATTTTTAAATAAATTAAGTATTCAACTCTAGAATTTACAATGAAAAGAACAAAACAAACCCAATGAAATCAGTAGAGAGAAAAATTAATGAATGAATGTGCCAAAGGGAAAATCTTTAGCCCAATGCCTGGTACGGCATAAGTAATCATACCCACTAGCTAAATTTAAAAAAGGGGTTGATTAAGAAAATTGAAAGCAGAAAAATGCAGTAAAATAAACCAAGAGCAAGATCACTGGAATAGATGTGTGAATGGAAGGAAACAAGTTGGGAGACAGTAAAACATTGGCTTATCTGATCAAGGAAAAATAGTCAGAGCCCAAATACGTATCATTAGAAATAAAATAAGACACACGTGATATAAAAGATATTTAGGATTAGCATCATTTTTAAACAAGTTGGGAGCACTAACCTCTAACTAGGAAAAGTTCACAGGAACTTGGGGATTCTGTGTTTTTATGTTCCTTGTCATTGGTGCCTGGGAGGCAAAGTGAGAGCAGGTTCTGAAAGGATGGAGTAATCTTGAAGGCAGAGGTCTCTATAGCATCTTCAAGCAAGATGGGAGAATTGGCCTTCAACTGGAAAAAGGTGATAGCTCTTACTTCTGCAGGCCAGAGGGTTCAGGAAATTCAAGACTTTTAAGTGCATCAACTCAAATGCTAAGAAACCAAGGTTAAAGTTCTATTCTTTCCAAAATCAGGGCCCTGACCTTGACATAACAGACCTTCCAAGTTTAAAAATTCAAACTTTCCTGGACCTCTACCACACTTAACAATGAAACACGTGCATATATGTGTAGATACATACACATAGACACATGTATATATACATACACATATGTATAATTAAGAAAATACAATTAAATAATACAAAATATAAAAAAGAAATCTAAAAATAAAATAAACCTGATGGGTTGAATTATATGATACCACTTTTCTTCTGTGGGGACAGGATATTTCTGGAATCTATACATGCATAAATGAATGAGTGAATGATTACATTTTATTTATCTGTTCCTGAAGAAAATTTCGCTTATCATCCATCCTACACTGCCTCAGCAAGAGGAATTTTTTTAAAAACCTAAAAGGGTTAATCTAGCAAACACAAAAGTATATGGTGCTAAACAATTTTTCTGGATAATTTTTCAATGGACACTATTCTTCTAAGCCACAGAAGTACATAATTAGAAAACCTAATTGGATATTTCAAATAAGTGCATGACAAGAAATTGCCACATAATTAATTATATTAAAATACAAATGAAAACATTTCATACTTATCCATTGTTCTGCTCATGCGTTCTTCCACATTTTTTAGAAGAGCCTCTGTCAACAGTACTTGCTTTCCACTCTCCTTTCTTTAACCTTGAGATTAGAAGTATGCTTTTTTTGTGGGAATCATTTGATGTTCAGAAGACTCAAAGAGCCTTGTGAAGTAACTTTGAAAACCCCTTGGGATCTTTTATGCCACTTTAAGGCAGTTCTTCCTATCATTAGGAATTTGAAATCTCTCCCCTGCAAGTTATCATTTTCCTTAGTTCACTACAACTTGCAAGTTTAAAATGGGTCAGGGATTTGAAAAACTCAAAGTAAAATTTTACCCTGATAGGAAGCAGCATGCTCACATAGAAAGACTAAAGATTCTAGTCATTTTTGATGCCTAAATGGACCGTGACCTTGAGCAACTTAGTTAACTCTTTGACTGCTTCATTGTATAAAGCAGAGACGTACTTGGATCTGCCAACTTTGCAGAAAAAATGAGACTGTCAGAAGTAATGTCATCAGAAACAAATGCACACCTCAAAAGATGAACTAGAAATCTGCCATTTCTAGCATTTACTTTGCCAATCCAAGGATAGTTCTTTGGTTTTACATGGTCCTATGGGAACAGAGTATCATTTGTAAACGTTTGAGGGGCATGAACTAAGGCTTGAGAGGCATGCAGCACCAAGCTCTTACCAATACTTTTCATGGAATCTTTTTCACTCAGTAACCTACCTTGGGCATGATGGAGGGAAGAGACGTTTAGACTGAGCAAAAACCATCATTAGCTCCCCTTCTCAAAACTACCTACCTTTTCTTTCTCTTGCCAAATTCTATCACTTAAAGTTAATTTAGATAAAAAGCTCTCCTTTGTGGCTATAAATGGGTATCAAATATAGTAGTCATTTACTCCTTAATGTTAAAAAGTACTAAGTTAATTCAAGCTCAATAACTGGGAGTTTTTATTAAAGTGAAAAGAAGGAAGAAAAGCAATCATGGAAAATGGAGGAGAGACGATCACCCTGGGGATGAGAATTTGGGAGCACGTTAGCACCACGTAGACACTGAGCGCCTGGAAGATGGAGTGGGGTAAGAAAGTAGAAAGACAAAAGGGTAGAAATGGCCCTAGTTTCCCAGGTAAGTGTCCCAACATTCATTTGTGGGAAATCTGGAGGTTTGGTTTATTTTATTAAATGTCTTGATTTGAATAATTGGGACTTGCTTGGAAAACTATAATCTTCTGTTTGCATTAATTCATTCCAACACCATCCCCCCAATCCCACATAGTCTAAATCCAATTCTAACGTATCATTTCTGTGCCTGCCTTTTCAGGGATAAAAGAGAGAAAGGAGAAAATGGAGAAAAGAAGGGAAAGGCCCATGGACACAGGAAAACGTAAGCCATTCCTGTTTTCAGGATCCAGACTTGCTCATTCTGTTCCATGAAGACTTCTGCTCAAAGTGAGTGACCAGAAATTATTCTTAATAAGTAAGTTAGATCACCAAGATTTACATAATTCAGAATACAGCTGCTTTGCTTTGGGTCTTTTTCAAGTGGTTAGGGCTATTTAAATCCCAGAGAGTATTATAGAGTCCGTCTTACACAGAAGAACCAATGAACCAATTGCCCCTCCTAGAAGATGAGCAAGGTTGCAAGGTCAATGCCCATACTAGCTATGGTCCAGCCAGGAAACAGAAACCACACAGTACTGTGAATGAGAAAGTTTAAGATAAAGAATTATTAGAGTGAAATTGGAATAATGGAGAATTGGCCAATGAGAGTTAAAGAGAATTCTTGAGAACACAGGAAGAGCAGACACAGACACACAGAGCAACCAGTATTCCTAAGGCTGAAATAGGACATTCAGAGCATGGCCCTGTCTCCAGGGCCGAAACACAATCCTCATTGGTCAAGGCAAAGCCATGGCTCTCTGGATAGTGGGGAAGTTGCTGCAAGCCTCATAAGTGGGGCTTGCTGAAAATCTGCCTTATAGGGCACCAAGAAACTGTTAGCCTCTAAGAACTGCTGAAATTGGTTGCTAGAGAAAGTCTTCCCTGTAAGAGCCCAGTAAAAAAAGCCACCGCCCTGCAAGATCCCAGAGCTAAAGAAATTACACCTTCTGGGAGTTCAGCGCTGGAGAGCCTGCACTCTGGAGACACTGACCAAGTCTGGTGAGTGAGTGCACGAGAGGTGTCCTGGCAAAATGCCCACTCAGCAGCAGGGCCTAAGGAAGCTTCAGGATGATGTCCATGTCAGGTGGTCACCAGGCCAGAGTTAGCGCTGAGACCTAGGTTGACTATGTACTATGTACCCTGTGCGCACAGCTAGAACAGAGTGCCACTAGATGCTCGCCACCCACTGCACCCACACACACTCCCATGCACCCTCACATACTGCTGATAAATCTGTGAAAAAGAATCCCAGCAGCTGCAGCCAAGCGAGGAATCCTTATCCTCCTACAGTGCCTCTCTAGCTCTCTCTACTGGCAAAACTTGACATCATTCTTGCCACAAGGAAAACTGCTTCACTGTGGCAGAGACGGTAATGAAGGGTGAATGTGTGGCTGAGAAGCAATGTATCGATAACTGGCATAATGCCTAGTAAAGAATCATAAAAGTCAATTCAATGTATTTATAAATAACAACATTAGTACCATTTATGTAGTCCTGAGATAACTTGAAAAGCCCCAATTAAGGTTTAATTTTGGAAAGGTAATAACTGATAGCAGCTTCCTTTTTTTAATCTATTGAGATATAATTCACATGTTATGGTGTAACATTATCTTAGTTTCAGGCATACAGCATAATGATTCCATATGTATATATACTGTAAAATGATTACTACAATAAGTCTAGTCAACATCTGTCAGCATACATAGTTACAGCTTTTTTCTTGTGATAAGAACTTTTACAATTACTCTTTTAGTAATTTCAAATATGCAGTACGGTATTATTAACTGTAGTCACCATGCTGTACATTACATTCCCATGACTTATTTATAACTGGGAGTTTGTACCTTTTGATCCCCTTAACACAATTTCCCCACTAGCCACCACCCAACTCTAGCAACTACCAATCTGTTCTCTGTTTCTATGAACTTGGCTGTGTTTGCTTATTTGTTCTTGTTGGTTTTTTAAAATATTCCATATACAAGTGAGATCATATTTGTCTTTGTCTGCCTTATTTCGCTTAGCATAATGCCCTCCAGATTCATCCACGTTGTTGCAGATCACAAGATTTCATTCATTCTTATGGCTGAGTAATATGTAATATTCTAATGTGTGTGTGCATATGTATATGTATATATGTACCACATCTCCTTTACCCATTCATCCATCAGTGGACACTTAGGTTGCTTGCTTATCTTAGCTATTGTAACTAGTGCTGCGATGAATATAAGGGTACATATATATTTTTGAGTTAGTGTTTTCATTTTCTTCAGATAAATACTCAGAAATGGAATCACTGAATCTTATAGTAGTTCTATTTTTAACTTTTTGAGGGAACTCCATGCTGTTTTCCATAGGAGCTGCACCAATTTACATTCCCGCCAACAGTGCATGAGTGTTCCCTCTTCTCTACATCCTTACCAACACTTGTTATCTCGTCTTTTTGATAGTAGCCATTTTGATAGGTGTGAGGTGATATCTCATTGTGGTATTCATTTGCATCTCCCTGTTGATTAGTGATGTTGATGACCTTTTCATACACTTGTTAGCCATATGTGTGTCTTCTTTGGAAAAATGTCTATTCAGATCCACTGCCCATTTTTTAATTAGATTTTTTTTTTTTACTGTTGAGTTGTATGAGTTCTTTATATATTTTGGATACTAACTTCTTATATATGTTCTACATATTTTCTACCATTTGGTAGGTTGTTGATGGTTGATGATCATTTTGTTGATGGTTCCTTCTGCTGTGAGGAAGCTATTATTTTGATGTAGTCCCATTTGTTTATTTTTGCTTTTATTGCCTTTGCTTTTAGTGTCAAATCCAAAGCATTATCTACAAGACTGATGTGAAGGAGTTTACATCCTCCTCTAGGAGTTTTGTGGTTTCAGGTCTTACACTGAAGTCTTTAATTCAATTTAAGTAA
Organism: Smutsia gigantea; assembly: GCA_032199065.1. Taxonomy (NCBI): domain Eukaryota; kingdom Metazoa; phylum Chordata; class Mammalia; order Pholidota; family Manidae; genus Smutsia; species Smutsia gigantea. Next base: position 40,471 of record JAVSCE010018887.1, read on the forward strand.
ATTTTTGTGTATGGTATAAAATAGGGGTCCAGTTTCATTCTTCTGCATTTGGCAAACCAATTTTCCCAGTAACATTAAATAAAGAGACTGTCCTTTCTTCGCTGTATATTCTTTGCTCCTTTGTCATTAGCCTCAGTTTTATTAATTGCAAAATATGCATTCTTACCCCAATTCACCAAATGAATTTAGCATATGAAAATGGCAAAATTTAAACCCATCATTGATCATAACTCCAAAGTTTCCTTCCTCATTTATTCATTCCTCATCCTGCAAAGACCTAAACTTCAGAGTTGCACATGGTTTTTCTCATTTCATAGCCCCCCTGCTCCCAGCATTGAGTGAATCACCGCCACATATATCTTAGCTTCACAGTTCAGGAAATTAGTGCCTACCATGATTTTTATGAAAGTTTCTGGTTCATGTTTCTATCACTACTCTAATATATTGTATAATAATTGTCACACTTTATCTAAACATTTTGTTTATGTCACATTGGTTTCAAAAAGTAAATAACTGTTTTCTGTTTGATCAGATTAAACTGTCTTAAATTCATATAAAATGTTCTACATCCATCGACCTGAATGATTTTTCTCCAAGCTATTTTATTAAACAACTTTTTGCTTTGTATGATCAAGTGGCATCTGTCTTTGGGGTAGTGCTTTACTGCTCCCTCCAGCATTCGCACCCATCCCATAAAGCAAGAAACTGGTGATTTACTCCCTTAGATGAAAATAGTCTCTATGAACACTCTCAGTTGTCTTTTTCGTGCAATTGAGAAAAGGAACCCAAAACACTTGATTTAGTACCTTCTGGGTGCCCTTTTTGGAAAAGTGTGTCCTCAGGATGCATGTATTCTCCAGGTAGTAAGCTTACAGAGTTCCAGTTCCAGTGGATGTAATAATACACCAGGCAGAGAAGCGGTATGATGAAGCATAAGGAAGTACATTTGGCTGCAATTCTAAACCATAATCTCCAATCCAGGTTTTATAATATTGAAATTTGGTCTCCATCTGTTTTACTCATGTATGTTATTTTCATGTGATTCCATATTCTGGAGAGGAGGAATAATGTTAATTAGTTCTCTTCGTAAGCCTTGTCTCTGTGCTTGGCATGAGGACACGGTCCTCATGTAACAGTGCGTTACGGTTCATTGGTGACACGGGCAAAAACACCAGTACCCAAACAGGCTAAAACTACTTGCTCAGTTGTGTGCCCAGATAGTCAAAGAATGATCTATGAGATCCAGACTCAGAAGTCCAAACACAATGCTACTGGTCATAAACCATGGTTCTTTCTTTGGGAATTATTGGTGTCCCTTTGAGAACCTGGTGAAAACTAAGAACACTCTCTTCTAAAAGATTCATATTAACACATTAATTAACATTTTCAGCAATTTCAGGAGGTTTACAAACTCCCTAAAACCTAATGACCCTCAGGTGTACCATGGAGTACAGGGTAAGGACTTCAAACTAACTCTTATTCTATTTATTCCTTTTAAATGTACACTTCTACTCTTCCTCCTGATCTCATCTTTCTTCCTTAAAATCTCATTCTTTCCACAATGTCTGCTGGATTGGGTTATTTAATTTAAAATTTTAAGTTATTAGCTAGCTTGCATTCCAGGTTCATGTTCTTTGTTCTAAATGGTATTTAACTGAATTAACAACTAATATTCCCTCCAAGATAGCATGACACAGCTATTATAATATGTACAGAATATTATCTCTACACATAGATTTCTGAACTAGAGTTTGACATAGTTGAACTGAATTTTGAAAGCTGAAGTGATGCTTTTAAATCACTTCAAAGTGCACTCAAATTTTAAAATGGGTAGCTTTAATACATCTGGAGCACCTAGGTTTGGTCAGTACCATCAGGATACCTAAACTAGAATCACCCGAGCATTTTGGGTTGAATTTATATATAAAGTTGATTAATGATGAACAGTTGACATAGTTCTCATATTCATTGATTCTCAGATCATGCCAAGTTTTTGTGGAGAATTAAACACATAAATTAACATTATTCATATTGTGCAACATGAACATAATAGGATTTGTCACCCTCATCATGTAACAGGATGTTACATGCAAGTTTCCCCCAGAGACCTAAGGGTAACACCTACTTCCAAAGGAAGTTCTAGACCATATGCAGAAAATTAATAAAGAAGACATCTGGAAACTATTAAGTCTTGTCCCCTATTCATATTGAGTGTACAAAAAATTTTAATTTGGATATTGAAGGAGGATTTTCTTTGAGTTGGGGTGGGGGAAGATCTTTGGAGAGAGTTTTCCCTGCAAGAGATGTTTCCTGCATAGATCTACAGTGTAAGAAATAAGCTTTGATGATGGAGTCAAAGAAAAATTACTGGATCTTGAATGCACTGTACTAAATGAGTTTTTCAAGGAATGTGTGCATGTTTGGGGTGGATCAGATGTGGGGCACTCATGAGAGAACCAATGTTCAGTCTTATCCAAGAAGGCTGGCTGACTCTGCTTTAAACATCTACCAAGTGCATAGAGCACTAATGGCAGGTCATGGGACAGGTATCAAAGAAGAACTTTCTTGACCCCTTTCCTCAGTTTTCTCCATGCATGCAACTCTGGTGGGAACAAGAAGCAGATCAAGTTCCCCTATCCAATCAGAGGCTTTGCCCATGCAGTAGGTCCAGGGTAGGGGAGGGAGAAGACTCACCTTTAAATGGTGGGTACAGTTGTGGGTACTATGTGGGACTGGACACATTAGTCAGTGAAATGAAGCCATTTGCACTTGCTGGGAAAGACTAGAAACTCCAGCAAACATGAGTTACATTTACTTCCGGGCAAGAGAAACGAGGGACAGTGGGACCCAAAAATAAGTTTTTTATGATTAAATCCCCCAGCAAGTGTTTGTTCAACATTTATTTAATATTGAAAAGCCAAAGAAAATTTATTTTTGAAAAGGGATGGAGATTAAATTAAGATAAAAAATTGGCCTCATACTGCTCTAGAAATATGTAAACAGAAGTAAAGATAAGCAGGCCTCTGACAGAGAGAAAAAATATATACACAAATAGTGGAAAACAGACTGGTCAGCTTATACTGACATTGGTGAGATTTAATCATTCCCATCTTACATGGTTTTAAATATGTGAGCATAATATGGCATGCACAAACTCAGAAGAAAATTAACTAGCATTAGGGTTATCTGCTAAGGTGCCAAGTAGACTGAGATATCAAACCAAACCCCATGTTGAAAGGTATGATGATAAAAGGTAAACTCATTATGAACCTAATGTCTACGAGTCGGTGGTATTCCAAGATAACGGTGGTTTGGTTTGGTTTGTATGTAACAATGTCAGAATCAGGTTTTCTGCTTGGAAACTTCTTTAGAAGTGGTCCAGTGGTGTGCTGGTAAATGTTTTACAACAGGTTTTACCAAAAATCAAAATGGCCCTGGTCTGCAGCCTTTGCTGATTGCCCGGGTGTAACTATTCCCCCCATGGCTGATTTTAAGCTACCGGAGTAAAGTCACTGAGCACAAAGATGCATAATAAGATATTTACCTCATTATTGATAATAGGATTAAGTCACCATAAATAATAGTAAATGTAGTAAAATAATTAGGAAGTCATAAATTTTTGAGAATTTATTGCCTTTCCTTTTAATGTTTATTCAAATTCAAGTTTATATAGTTCAGTTTTAATGATGGCTATGTTTAACAACCAGCACAAAGTTTCTGAAATTTTTACAGTAGACCCTGGTGAGCCAGTCCAAGTGAGCTCCAGCATACCTCTGAAATCAGATATCTTGTTTCTCCTGCTGACTCTACAGAGTTATGTAGTAGAAGTTTAAAAAAAAATTCCAGAAGTTTTGGGAAAAGTTCAAAGGCTTAACACCATGCCCTGTGGTTAGGCCATGGGGAAGTTGACACATATTTTGTTGGTGAGAATACAAAATGATGTGGCCTGTATGAAGGGGGTTGGCATACACATACATAATATAATAATATTTGTCTCTGCCCTTTGTCCCAGCAATTATACTTTTATGCATCGTCCCTGAAAATATAGCTCCACAGGAAGAAAACATATACACAGAATTATTCTTTGAAGCATTAATTATAATAGTAAAATATTAGAAACAACTCAAATTTCCATCAGTAGGGAACTAGCTGGATAATCTAAGAAAATCCATGCATGAAATACTACACAGTCATAAAGAAGAAAGATCTCTTTGTAGTGACTGAACTGATAGCCAGGAGGGTTCATCTTAAAAAAGAGGAAGATGCCGAACAGTGTATACATTATACTCTCTTTGGGTAAGGGAAAATAAGAATATATATATACCTGAATTTTTTCCAAAGAAAAAACACTGAGAGGATAAATAAAAAATTGTTTTCATGGGCCTTGGGTGAAGGTGGGATAGGACAGAAAGAACAGAAATGGAACCTGAGAAAAACTTTTAAAAACATTGTTACTTTGAATCATATAAATGTATGAGATATTCAAGACATCAGTTCAAAGGTTTCTCAAAAACAAATCCTGAAACTGAAAACTGAAGCAAATGAGTATTTTAGATTACTTTAAACCCTGTACTCTGACCATACATCCTTTAGGGATAGATTTTAAAAACAAAACTATAAAGAAATCCTTCAGTGGTTACATTGTTAAAAGTAATATCAAGTTTACTTCTGGGAAGATGGCGGTGTGAGCAGGGCGGCAGAAATCTCCTCCCAACACTATATTTACCTACGAAAATATAGCAAATACAACCACTCATAAAAGAAAGACCAGAATACACAAGAAAGCACACAGCATGCAGCTACACCCGAGAGGACTCGGTACCCCAAGAGGCGGGTAAGATACGGAGCCGCGACCCGGCAGGACTCGAGCACTCCCCCACCCCAGCGCACCGGCGGGAGGAGAGGATTCAGAGCTGGGAGGGAGTGGAAGAGCAGGTCCGCGAAATAACCAGCCCTGGTGGTCTGTGCCGGGAGCGCTGAAACACATCACACAGTGCATCCGTCATTGGAGAGGCAGAAGGTGCAGGTTTAGAGCCGGGAACGTGCCGGGACCGTTCAGCCACCGCCCAGGGACAAGAGAAAAGCGCGTGCCATTTTCAGCAGTCTCGGAGTGGCGGGGGGCCCAGTGACTGAGCACCATCGCCCCGGCGGACTCAGCCCTGCAGGCTGGAAGTCCTGGGGAACTTTGGTCCCCGTTGCTGGTGATAGAGAGAAGGGAGCAGACACGCTGGAACTTTATACAGAAAACAATAGCCTCCCATTCGTTACCAACCCGGCCAAAAAGCAGTGTGGCCGCGACTGTGGATTAGTGGAGCAACAGCGACACCTACAGCATGCTTAGAGAATCCACTCCAGGTGGGCTTTTTTTTTTTTTTTGCTCGTCTGTTTTATTTCTTGCTCTTTTTATTTTTTTGCTTTTTGCTCGTCTGTTTTATTTCTTGCCTTTTTTTTTCTTTTTTCACCTTCCTTTCCTTTAATTTCTTTCTTTCTTCTTTCTCTCTTTTCTTTCTCTTCCTTCTTTTTTCTTGGCTTGATTGTTTTTTGGTGGTTCTTTTTTTTTTCTTTTCCGTTTAAACCTTAAAGAGCCCAACAGACATACATGGCACCTACCAGCGACCACTCCTATCAACATGACAAGACAGAAGAACATGATACAGACAAAAATCACCAAGATTCAGACCCCCTCTGAGAAGGAACCTGAAGGGATGGAAATGCAGCATCTTCCTGAAAAAGAATTCAGAATAAAAGTCATAACCATGCTGATGGATCTACAGAGAAATATGCAAGAACTAAGGGAGGAAGTGAGGGAAGTCAGGAAAGATAATGCAGAAATGAGACAAGCCATCGACGGGCTCAGCAGCAGACTGGACGAGATGCAAGAGACTGTTAATGCAATAGAAATCAGGGAAGAAGAACACAGAGCAGCTGAGGCAGAGAGAGATAAAAGGATCTCTAGGAATGAAAGAATATTAAGAGAACTGTGTGACCAATCCAAACGGAACAATATTCGCATTATAGGAGTACCAGAGGAAGAAGAGAGAGAAAAGGGATAGAAAGTGTCTTTGAAGAAATAATTGCTGAAAACTTCCCCATGCTGGGGAAGGAAATAGTCTCGCAGTCCATGGAAGCCCACAGATCTCCTAACACAAGGGACCCAAGGAAGACAACACCAAGACACATAATAATTAAAATGGCAAAGATCAAAGATAAATACAGAGTATTAAAGGCAGCTAGAGAGAGAAAAAAGATCACCTACAAAGGAAAACCCATCAGACTATCATCAGACTTCTCAACAGAAACCTTACAGGCCAGAAGAGAATGGCATGATATATTTAATCTAATGAAACAGAAGGGCCTCGAACCAAGAATATTGTATCCAGCACAATTATCATTTAAATATGACGGAGGGATAAACAATTTCCCGACAAGCAAAAGCTGAGAATTTGTCTCCCATAAACCACCTCTACAGGACATCTTAAAGGAACTGCTGTAGAGGGAAGCACTCCTAAGGCTAAAAAGCTGTCACCAGAGAAAATAAAATCATAGCAAAGAAAGCAGACCATCCAAATACTAACTAAAGGCAAAGAATAAAACACCTAGTATATAAAGAATGGAGGAGGAAGAATAAGAAGGGAGAGAAATAAAGAAACATCAGACAGTGTTTACAATAACTTAACAAGAAAGTTAAGTTAGATTGTTAGATAGTAAAGAAGCAACCCTTGAACCTTTGGTAACCACGAATCTAAAGCCAGCAATGGCAATAAGTACATATCTTTCGATAATCACCCTAAACGTAAATGGACTGAATGCACCAATCAAAAGACACAGAGTAACAGAATGGATAAAAAAGCAAGACCCATCTATATGCTGCCTACAAGAAACTCACCTCAAATCCAAAGATATACACAGACTAAAAGTGAAGGGATGGAAAAAGATATTTCATGCAAACAACAAAGAGAAAAAAGCAGGTGTTGCAGTACTTGTATCAGACAAAATAGACTTCAAAACGAAGAAAGTAGCAAGAGATAAAGAAGGACATTACATAATGATAAAGGGGTCAGTCCAACAGGAAGATATAACCATTATAAACATATATGCACCCAACACAGGAGCGCCAGCATATGTGAAACAAATACTAACAGAATTAAAGGAAGAAATAGACAGCAATGCATTCATTTAAGGAGACTTCAAAACATCACTCACTCCAAAGGACAGATCAACCACACAGAGAATAAGTAAAGACACAGAGGCACTGAACAACACACTAGAACAGATGGACCTAACAGATGGATCTACAGAACTCTGCACCCAAAAGCAGCAGGATACACATTCTTCTCAAGTGCACATGGAACATTTTCCAGAATAGACCACATACTAGGCCACAAAAAGAACCTCAGTAAAGTCAAAAATATTGAAATTCTACCAACCAACTTCTCAGATCACAAAGATATAAAACTACAAATAAATTTTAGAAAGAAAACAAAAAGGCTCACAAATACATGGAGACTTAACAACGTTGTCCTAATTAATCAATGGGTTAACGACCAAATCAAAACAGAAATCAAGAATATATGGAGACAAATGACAGCAACAACACAAAGCCACAACTTCTGTGGGACGCAGCAAAGGCAGTTCTAAGAGGAAAGTATATTGCAATCCAGGCCAATTTAAAGAAGGAAAAACATTCCCAACTGAATAGTCTAAAAACACAATTACTGAAATTGGAAAAAGAAGAACAAAGGAGGCCCAAAGTCACCAGAAGGAGGGACATAATAAAGATCAGAGAAGACATAAATAAAATTGAGAAGAATAAAACAATAGAAAGAATCAATGAAACCAAGAGTTGATTCTTTGAAAAAATAAACAAAATAGATAAACCCCTAGCCAGACTCACTAAGAGAAAAAGAGAATCTACACACATAAACAGAATCAGAAATGAGAAAGGAAAAAATAATGACAGCCCCCACAGAAATACAAAGAATTATAAGAGAATATTATGAAAATGTATATGCTAACAAGCTGGAAAACCTAGAAGAAATGGACAACGTCTTAGAAAAATACAACCTTCCAAAACTGACCAAACAAGAAAGAGAGAAACTAAACAGACCAATCACCAGCACCAAAATTGAAGCGGTAATCAAAAAACTACCCAAGAACAAAACCCCCGGACCAGATGGATTCACCTCTGAATTCTACCAGACATATACGGAAGAAATAACACCCATTCTACTGAAAGTTTTCCACGAAATAGAAGAGGAGGGAATGCTTCCAAACTCATTCTATGAAGCCAGCATCACTCTAATACCAAAACCGGGCAAAGACCTCACCAAAAAAGAAAATTACAGACCAATATCCCTGATGAACGTAGATGCAAAAATACTCAACAAAATATTAGCAAACCGAATTCAAAAATACATCAAGAGGATCATACACCATGATCAAGTGGGATTCATCCCAGGGATGCAAGGATGGTACAACATTCGAAAATCCATCAACATCATCCACCACATCAACAAAAAGAAGAACAAAACCCACATGATCATCTCCATAGATGCTGAAAAAGCATTTGACAAAATTCAGCATCCATTCCTGATTAAAACTCTCAACAAAATGGGTATAGACGGCAAGTACCTCAACATCATAAAGGCCATATATGACAAACCCACAGCTAACATCATACTTAACGGCGAGACGCTGAAAGCTTTTCATCTAAGATCGGGAACAAGACAGGGATGCCCACTCTCTCCACTGTTATTCAACGTAGTACTGGAGGTCCTAGCCACGGCAATCAGACAAAACAAAGACATACAAGGCATCCAGATTGGTAAAGAAATCAAATTGTCACTATTTGCGGATGACATGATATTGTACATAAAAAACCCTAAAGACTCCACTCCAAAACTACTAGAACTAATGTCTGAATTCAGCAAAGTTGCAGGATACAAAATTAACACATAAAAATCTGTTGCTTTCCTATATACTAACGATGAACTAACTGAAAGAGAAATCAGAAAAACAATTCCATTCACAATTGCATCAAAAAGAATAAAATACCTAGGAATAAACCTAACGAAGGAAGTGAAAGACCTATACTCTGAAAACTACAAGACACTCCTAAGAGAAATTAAAGAGGACACTAACAAATGGAAATCCATCCCATACTCTTGGCTAGGTAGAATAAATATTGTCAAAATGGCTGTACTACCTAAGTAATCTACAGATTCAACGCAATCCCTATCAAACTACCAACAACTTTCTTCAATGAACTGGAACAAATAATTCTAAAATTCATATGGAACCACAAAAGACCCCGAAGAGCCAAAGCAATCCTGAGAAGGAGGAATAAAACAGGGGGAATTATGCTCCCTGACTTCAAGCTCTCCTACAAAGCCACAGTAATCAAGAGAATTTGGTATTGGCACAAAAACAGACCCACAGACCAGTGGAACAGAATAGAAAATCCAAACATTAACCCAAACATATACAGTCAATTAATATGATAAAGGAGCCTTGGATGTACAATGGGGAGATGACAGCCTCTTTAGCAGCTGGTGTTGGCAAAACTGGACAGCTACATTTAAGAGAATGAAACTGGACTACTGTCTAACCGCATACACAAAGTCAACTCAAAATGGATCAAAGACCTGAATGTAAGTCATGAAACCATAAAACTCTTAGAAAAAAACATAGGCAAAAATTTCTTGGACATAAACATGAGTGACTTCTTTGTGAATATATCTCTGCCAGCAAGGGAAACAAAAGCAAAAATGAACAAGTGGGACTATATCAAGCTGAAAAGCTTCTGTACAGCAAAGGACACCATCAGAAGAAAAAGACATCCTACAGTATGGCAGAATATATTCGTAAATGACATATCCGCTAAGGGGTTGACATCCAAAATACATAAAGAACTCACACACCTCAACAAACATAAAGTAAATAATCCAATTAAGAAATGGGCAGAGGACATGAATAGACACTTCTCCAAAGAAGAAAATCAGATGGACAATAGGCACATGAAAAGATCCTCCACATCACTCATCATCAGAGAAATGCAGATTAAAACCACAATGAGATATCACCTCACACCAGTGAGGATGGCCAACATCCAAAACACAAACAACAACAAATGTTGGCGAGGATGTGGAGAAAAGGGAACCCTCCTATACTGCTGGTGGGAATGCAAATTAGTTCAACCATTGTGGAACGCAGTATGGAGGTTCCTCAACAACCTCAAAATAGAAATACCATTTGACCCAGGAATTCCACTCCTAGGAATTTACCCTAAGAATGCAGCAGCCCAATTTGAAAAAGACATATGCACCCCTATGTTTATCGCAGCACTATTTAAAACAGCCAAGAAATGGAAGCAACCTGAGTGTCCATCAGTAGATGAATGGATAAAGAAGATGTACATATACACAATGGAATATTATACAGCCATAAGAAGAAAACAAATCCTACCATTTGCAACAACATGATGGGGATAGAGAGTATTATGCTCAGTGAAATAAGCCAAGCCGAAAAAGACAAGTATCAAATGATTTCACTCATATGTGGAGTATAAGAAAAAAGAAAAAAAAACTGTAGGAACAAAACAGCAGCAGACTCACAGAACCCAAGAACGGACTAATAGTTACCAAAGAGAAAGGGACTGGGGAGGACGGGTGGGAAGGGAGGGACAAGGGGGAAATAGAGGCATTACGATTAGCAGATGTAATGTTGGGGGGTGCACGGGGAGGGCTGTACAACTCAGAGAAGACAAGTAGTGACTCTATAGCATCTCACTACGCTAATGGACAGTGACTGTAATGGGGTTGGTGGGGGGGACCTGATGAAGAGGGTAGTTTAATCACCATAATATGGCACATGTAATTGTAGATTAATGATACCAAAATAAATTATTAAAAAATAAAATAAAAAATAAAAATAAACAAACATTAAATTTCTGAAAAAACAACAACCTTTTATGATCTCACTATTTCTTTTTGTTAATAGCTTATTTTTTAATCATTAATCTACAATTACATGTGCAATATTATGGTTATTAAACTACCCCCTTCATCAGGTTCCCCCCACCAACCCCATTACAGTCACTGTCCATCAGCATAGTGAGATGCTATAGAGTCACTACGTGTCTTCTCTGAGTTGTACTGCCCTCCCCGTGCCCCCCCAACATTACATCTGCTAATCATAATGCCCCTTTTTCCCACCTGTCCCTCCCTTCCCATCCATTCTCCCCAGTCCCTTACCCTTTGGCAACTATTAGTCCGTTCTTGGGTTCTGTGAGTCTGCTGCTGTTTTGTTCCTTCAGTTTTTTTCTTTGTTTTTATACTCCACATATGAGTGAAATCATTTGGTACTTGTCTTTTTCAGCTTCGCTTATTTCACTGAGCATAACACTCTCTAGCTCCATGCATATTGTTGCAAGTGGTAGGATTTGTTTTCTTCTTGTGGCTGTATAACATTCCATTGTGTATATGTACCACCTCTTCTTTATCCATTCACCTACTGATGGACACTTAGGTTGCTTCCATTTCTTGGCTATTGTAAATAGTGCTGCGATAAACATAGGGGTGCATATGTCTTTTTCAAATTGGGCTGCTGCATTCTTAGGGTCTGGCTAGGGGTTTATCTATTTTGTTTATTTTTTTCAAAGAATCAGCTCTTGGTTTCATTGATTCTATTGTTTTATTCTTCTCAATTTTATTTATGTCTTTTCTGATCTTTATTATGTCTCTCCTTCTGGTGACTTTGGGCCTCATTTGTTCTTCTTTTTCCAATTTCAGTAATTGTGTCTTTAGATTATTCATTTGGGAATGTTCTTCCTTCTTTAAATAGGCCTGGATTGCAATATACTTTCCTCTTAGAACTGCCTTTGCTGTGTCCCACAGAAGTTGTGGCTTTGTGTTGTTGTTGTCATTTGTCTCCATATATTCTTTGATTTCTGTTTTGATTTGGTCGTTAACCCATTGATTAATTAGGACAACGTTGTTAAGTCTCCATGTATTTGTGAGCCTTTTTGTTTTCTTTCTAACATTTATTTGTAGTTTTATACCTTTGTGATCTGAGAAGTTGGTTCGTAGAATTTTAATATTTTTGACTTTACTGAGGTTCTTTTTGTGGCCTAGTATGTGGTCTATTCTGGAAAATGTTCCATGTGCACTTGAGAAGAATGTGTATCCTGCTGCTTTTGGGTGCAGAGTTCTGTAGATGTCTGTTAGGTCCATCTGTTCTAGTGTGTTGTTCAGTGCCGCTGTGTCTTTACTTATTCTCTGTGTGGTTGATGTGTCCTTTGGAGTGAGTGGTGTGTTGAAGTCTCCTAAAATGAATGCATTGCTGTCTATTTCCTCCTTTAATTCTGTTAGTAATTGTTTCACATATGCTGGCGCTCCTGTGTTGGGTGCATATATATTTATAATGGTTATATCTTCCTGTTGGACTGACCCCTTTATCATTATGTAATGTCCTTCTTTATCTCTTGCTACTTTCTTCGTTTTGAAGTCTATTTTGTCTGATACAAGTACTGCAACACCTGCTTTTTTCTCCTTGTTGTTTGCATGAAATATCTTTTTCCATCCCTTCACTTTTAGTCTGTGTATATCTTTGGGTTTGAGGTGAGTCTCTTGTAGGCAGCATAAGCATATAGATGGGTCTTGCTTTTTTATCTATTCTGTTACTCTGTGTCTTTTGATTGGTGCATTCAGTCCATTTACATTTAGGGTGATTATCCATAGATATGTACTTATTGCCATTGCTGGCTTTAGATTCGTGGTTACCAAAGGTTCAAAGGTTGCTTCTTTACTATCTAAGAATCTAACTTAACTTTCTTGTTAAGTTATTGTAAACACCATCTGATGTTTCTTTATTTCTCTCCTTTTTTATTCTTCCTCCTCCATTCTTTATATACTAGGTGTTTTATTCTTTGCCTTTAGTTAGTATTTGGATGGTCTCCTTTCTTTGCTATGATTTTATTTTCTCTGGTGACATCTTTTTAGCCTTAGGAGTGCTTCCCTCTACAGCAGTTCCTTTAAGATGTCCTGTAGAGGTGGTTTACGGGAGGCAAATTCTCTCAGCTTTCACTTGTCTGGAAATTGTTTAATCCCTCCATCATATTTAAATGATAATCGTGCTGGATACAATATTCTTGGTTCGAGGCCCTTCTGTTTCATTACATTAAATATATCATGCCATTCTCTTCTGGCCTGTAAGGTTTCTGTTGAGAAGTCTGATGATAGTCTGATGGGTTTTCTTTTGTAGGTGATCTTTTTTTCTCTCTCTAGCTGCCTTTAATACTCTGTCTTTATCTTTTATCTTTGCCATTTTAATTATTATGTGTCTTGGTGTTGTCTTCCTTGAGTCCCTTGTGTTGGGGGATCTGTGGGCTTCCGTGGACTGTGAGACTATTTCCTTCCTGAGAGAGGGAAAGTTTTCAGCAATTATTTCTTCAAAGACACTTTCTATCCCTTCTTCTCTCTCTTCTTCCTCTGGTACTCCCATAATGCGAATATTGTTCCGTTTGGATTGGTCACACAGTTCTCTTAATATTCTTTCATTCCTAGAGATCCTTTTATCTATGTCTGCCTCAGCTGCTCTGTATTCCTGTTTTGATTTCTATTGCATTAACAGTCTCTTGCATCTCGTCCAGTCTGCTGCTAAGCCCGTCGATCGCTTGTCTCATTTCTGCATTGTCTTTCCTGACTTCCCTCACTTCCTCCCTCAGCTCTTGCATATTTCTCTGTAGATCCATCAGCATTGTAATGACTTTTATTCTGAATGCTTTTTCAGGAAGATTGTGCATTTCCATCCCTTCAGGTTCCCTCTCAGGTGTTGTGTGGGTCTTGGCGATCTTTGTCTGTACCATATTCCTCTGTCTTTTCATGGCAATAGAAGTTGTCACTGTTAGGTGCCACGTATGTCAGCTGGGCTCCTTAAGACTTAAAAAAAAAGAAGGAAGAGAAAGAAAAGAGAAAGAAAAGAAAGAAGAGAAAGGAAAAGAAAGGGGAAAAAAAACCGCCCAAGAGGGGTGGATTCTGTAAGAATGGTGTAGGTGGCGCTGTTGCTCCACTATTCCACAGCCACAGCCGCGCTGCTCTTTGTAGCTCTGGCTGGGGTGGGAACAAATGGGAGGCTGTTGTTCTCTGGGTAAGGTTTCAGTGTGGCTACCTTTTCCCAGTCGCCAGCCAAGGGGTCCCAAATTCCTCAGGATTCACAGCCCACTGGGCTGAGCGTGCTGGGGCGATTGTGTTCCCTTGCTGGGCGCCCCACCTCTCCAAGACCACTAAAGATAGCGCACGCTTTTCTCTTGTCCCTGGGCACCGGCTGCACCGACCCGGGCGCATTCCCAGCTCAAAACCTGCACCTTCTACCTCTCCAATATACAATGCTCCGCGCGATGTGTGTCAGTGCTCCCGGCGCAGATCACCAGGGCTGGTTATTTCACGGGGTGTACTTCCACTCCCTCCTGGCTCTGAATCCTCTCCCGCCGCCAGTGCACTGTGGTGGGGGAGTGCTTGGGTCCCACTGGGTCACGGCTCCTTATCTTACCCACCTCACGGGGTGCCGAGTCCTCTCCGGTGCAGATGCAGGCAGTGCGCTGTCCTGTAAATTCTGGTCTCTCTTTTAGGAGTAGTTGTATTTGCTGTATTTTCATAGGTTTATATGGTTTTGGGAGGAGATTTCCGCCGCCCTGGTCACACCGCCATCTTCCCAGACCTCGATCTCACTATTTCTTAGGATTAGAAATTTAGGAGCAGCTTAGCTCGGTGATTCCAGCTCGAAGTCTCATAAGGTTGAAGTAGATGTTGGCTGGGACTGCAGTCATGTGAAGGCTTAACTAGGGCTGCAGTATCTGCTTCCAAGATGGCTACTCACATGGCTAGTGGCTGGAGGCCTCAGTTCTGTACTGGTTGTTGGTAGGAAGCCCTAATATCTCACCACGTGGTCCTTTCCATAGGGCTGCTTGAGTGTCATAACATGGCAGCAAGTCTTCCCCAGAACAAGCCAAATCATCTGAGATAGAGAAGCCACATGTCATTATTGTCTATCCGTATATGACACACACTCATCATTTATGCAACATCTTCTTTGTTAGAGGTAAGTCACTGAATCCAGCTCACACTCAATTTTAAAACTACTTTAGCATTTTAACTGATGTTAGAACAAATTCCAATAAAAACTACTCAATTTTTCTAAGCTTCCATTTGCTTAGATGACAGTGACCAAAGTCATGGGGTATGTGACCGGCCTGTGTTTGGGTTTGAACTTTATGGTATGGGCTCCTCCACCCAAAAGAAAGATTCTGTTTCCAGAAAGAAGGAGAAAGAAATGCTGGGCAGTCAAATGCGTCCAGACATCCACTGCACACATCGTTTTGGTTTTAGCAAGTGTCAACATGAGTGTACTCCAACAGAGGCATTGCCCTTTGTCCCAAGTTAGTATTGGAGGAGTCTCAGCATTTTCTATTTTAATTCTTAATTTTCAATTAAAAAAAAATTGTGTGCATCAAATACACACAACAAAATTAACATTTTAACCATTTTTAAGTGTATAGCTCCATGGCATTAAGTACATTCACATTTTTTGCAACCATCACCACCATCCATCCACTTTTCATCCTTCCCAACTGAAATTCTGTATCCATTGGACAGTAACTCCCCATTTGTCCCTCCCTGCAGTTCTTAGGAACCACCATTCATTCTGCTTTCAGTCTCTGTAAATTTGTCTACTTTAGATACTTCATAAGAGTGGGCTCATATTGTGTTTGTCCTTTGGTGAATGGCTTATTCCACTAGCATGATGGCTTCAAGGTTCATCCAGGTTGTAGTAAGTGTCAGAATATCCTTTCTTTTTAAGGCTGAACAATATTCCATTGAAGATATATTCCATTGTGCTTATCTATCCATCCATCCATCCATCTACCTGTGGATAATTGGGTTGCCCCCACCTTTGGGTTATGGCAAATAATGCTGCTGGGAGAATGGGTTAGAGTCTCAACATCTTATCAGTAGTTCACCTGGAGCAATTGAAGACTTTATTCTGGAATTTAGAGGCAGAATCTGAGTGCTGTAGGCATGTCAGGGGACAAAGCCCTCTTGATGTGGTGTGCAGGCAGACACAGGTTGAGGTCCCCACCGTGCCACATCAGCTACATGCCCTTAAGTGGGTCTCTTCACCTCTCTGAACTTCACAGGGTTTCTGGGAGACTCAGATGAAATGACAAAAATGAAATGACTGGAAAGAGATAAGAAGGGAAGCAGAAATAACCATTATGTAGTTACTTAACTCCTTTCCCCAGCTCCTAGCATGAGGGATGCCCGGAATATTGGAAAGGCTCAAGAAATATCTGCTAGATAAATTAATTCTAGAGCCCCTTGTTATATTTGATCATTGCTTGTATGGTCTTTGTGAGAGTACCATTAAACTGTGATGATCACCTGGTTCCATCGCTCTCCTTTCATTACTCTGTACGTAAAGATTCCTTGGGACAATATTTTTCAGATAGCACACAATATTCTTTTTATATAAAAGTAGTCACAGGAGCACCTTTCCAGGGGACACCTGGGTCCACAAACTCAGAGCTGCAAGCCTATTTTAATGAAATAAAAATCCAGTCTGTTTCCAAACTGGTTGGCCTTTGATCATCCTTAATCCTCAGTATTCTTTTAGGCTAATCTGATCCCCCCACCCGCCTCACCCACCTCCTTCACCCACTCCCTCCCCACCCCCTCGCAGAAATTGACTGATCTGCAATTCATTGACACTAATTCCTCATATGCCTGGTACAGGAAAAGGATTCAGTTTGCACCTTGAAGCTGTGCCCTGATTGTAAATGCAGAGATTGTCTCTGGAAAGATCCTCACAAGAACTGCCTCTAGGCGGGGAGGTTTGGAGGGCTTGGGTAAGTGGGAGAGAGTCTTATTTTTTATTGTAAACTATTTTGTATTTATTTGGGAAAAAAAATTTATGTGGTGCATGTTTTATTTAAAAAATAAAAACACTATTCTTGAAGCTAGAATAAGTACCAACCCTGTGTTCTGCCAATTCTGAGTCACTGGAGGAAAAAAAGATTAAAATGGCAGAGGAAATAGTTTTTAATCAGAAGACCCAGCCCAAAGAAAATGATAAACCAGGTGAAGCTGCTTTAGAGGTGATAGGGTGTAGGAACTGTCAGCAACATGGGAGCCAGATAAAACTGTGAGCAAATTCTAGTTGTATCACACTTCAGCAGAGTATCCTATTGAACACCTTAACCTTCAGTTCCCTCATTTGCAAAATGGGGGTAATCATGTCCACCTGTTATTACTAATATTTTAAGGGTATTTAGAGTTTTTCGCAGGGAAGCTTTGAAGAACACAGCTCCCAGGGGAAGACAGGAAAATTAATTTGTGGAGTGTCTACTGTGTGCCAATTATCATGCTCAGTGTTTACTTTTGAAAATTTAATCTTCATAGCAAGAAGGCCATGTAGATTTTATAATAGTTCTCATTTTTTAGACAGGGTGGACTCTCAGAGAGGTTGAATAACTTGCTCAAAATCACACAGCTAATGAGTGCTAGAAGCAGGATTTGAATTGAGGTCTGTCTGATTACAAAGTCCCATTCTCCTCTGTACTCACCTGGAATTCAGTCACCAGGATAGGTATTGTGGGAACTCCTGGAGGCTGGGAGTAATCCTGACTGGCATGCTCAGGAGGAGCAGCATGGTAGATAGCTCTCCCAATGACCTGCGCCAGCATTCATTTTATCTTTATCTTCCCTGGCATACCTAGTCAATCGTTTTGGGTGACTAGACCACAAAAAGTTCTACAAAGAAGTGACCCAGTGATGACCACATCTTTAAAATGGAACATGGAGTTTGTGTGCCTCAAGCAAAAAGTTCGAATAGGAGAGAAATTAGACTTAGGCAAATTGTCTAAGATTTAAAGTCCAGGGCAATTACATACAACCAGAAAACTCAAGTAACTAGAATGCTTTTCAGTATACAATTGATGGTGGATGTTATGTGATAGGTTTTCACATTGTCTTAGTCACTAAGCCAGGTGTTGGGGACACAGAGGTGAATTAGACACAGACATGCCCTGAACAAGATCACCATTCTGCAGGGAAAATGATGGTGGTGTTGGAAGGTAGCTTGGGGAATCTTGTTTCTCTGCTCCTCCCAGCCTCCCAGCCATTCTGTTCTCTGACATGGACGATTGGAGTATTTTCAAACTAACGTGAAGCTGGGCAGACCCTGATTCAAATTCTTTTCCTACCCCATGTCTGCCCCTTGAGGTGCCACTGAGAAATACTCTGGAGTTGCAATGAGGGAATAACTGTAGTGCAGGGTGGATGCAAAGATAGATGGAGGGTGGATTGTGAACGCACTTGGCCCAACGAACCCAGCCCTGAAAGATGAGGAGAGGTAAGTCAGCCCAGGAAGGGCAGTGGCAGGAAGCCCAGCCAGCCCCAGGATCTCAGGGCCACAGGCAGCCTAGCTTCACTGCACGTTTGACTCTGGGGAAAACAGCCAGTCATGCAGATTAACAAAGGGTCTCCTCCTTTCACCTCTAAGGAGTTTGTCTCTCCTCTCTTCCAGCTGTGCTGTAAATATCTGAGATGGGTGGCAATTCAGTCACATCGTCAGGCTCCACTTCTAATTCTAGTTCTCTTGCTGTATCTACCACACTGGCAGTTACTTCTTCCACTGAAATCTTGAACTTCTCAAGGTCATCCAATAGACTTCTTCCAAAATCTGTTAATGCTGTTATTTTGACCTCTTCTCGTGAATCACAAATGTTCTTAATAGCACCTAGAATGGTGAACCTTTTCCATATGCTTTTTAATATGCTTTGCTCAGATCCACCAGAGGAATCACTATCTAGGGAAGCTACATCCTTACAAAACATATTTCCTCAACAATAAAATTTGAAAGTTGAAATGACTCCTTGATCCATGGGCTGCAGAATGAATGTTGTGTTAGGAATTTTTATTTTTGAGCAGTAGGTCTCAACAGTGGGTTTAAAATGTTTAGTAAACCATGTTGTAAATAAAAGTTCTGTCATCCAGATTTTGTTGCTCCATTTACAGAGCACAGGCGCAGTCATTTAGCATCATTCTTAAGAGTCCTAAGATTTTCAGAATAATAAATGAGCATTGGCTTCAACTTCAAGTCACCAGCTGCATTAGCCCCTGACAAGGCCCGTCCTTTGAAGCTTTGAAGCCAGACATTGACCTCTTGAACTATGAAAGTCCTAGATACCACTTTCTTCCAACAGAAGGCAGTTTTGTGTACGTCGAACATTTGTTGTTTAGTTGTTTCATGAATTATTTTAGGTTGATCTTCTGGATAACTTGCTGCAGCTTCTCCATCAACACTTGCTGCTTCACCTGCACTTTTTATGTATTGGAGACGGCTTCCTCCCTTAACCCTCATGAACCAACCTCTACTAGTTTCAGACTTTTCTTCTGCAGCTTCCTCCCCTCTCTCAGCCTTCATAGAATTGAAGAGAGTGAGGGCCTTGCTCTGGATTAGGTTTTGGTTTAAGGGAATGCTGTGGCTGATTTGATCTTCTGTTCAGACCAGTCAGACTTTCTCTATGTCAGCAATAAGGCTGTTTCACTTTCTGATCATTCTGGTGTTCACTGGAGGAACACTTCTAATTTCCTTCAGGAACTTTTCCTTTCATTCACAACCTGGCACACTGTGACACAAGAGGCCTGGCTCTCAGCCTTTCTTGACTTTAATATGCCTTCCTCACTAAGGTTAATCATTTTGAGTTTTTGATTTAAAGTGAGAGACATGGGTCTCCCCTTCACTTGAACAGTTAGAGGCCAGTATAGGGTTACACTAACTCTCCTAATTTTAATATTGTTGTGTCTCAGGGAATAGGGAGGCTCAAGGAAAGGGAGGGACATGGGGGAGTGGCTATTGGTTGAGCAATCTGAGCACACACATGTATCGACTGAGTTTGCCATCCTACATGGGCATGCCTCATGGTGCCCCAAAACAATTACAATAGGAATATCAAAGATCACTGCTCACAGATGACTGTAACAAATAAAACAATAATTTAAAAGTTTAAAACACTGCTAAGTTACCAAAATGTGACATAGAGACACAAAGTGGGCAAATGCTGTTGGAAAAATGACACCAACAGACTTGCTCAACATAGGGTGGCCACAAACCTTCAATTTGTAAAAAATGCAATATATGCAAAGCACGATGAAAGAGGTATACCTGTACATGTTTTTATAAGACTTTCATACAAATCGGGATCCAAGCAAAATCTACACATTGCATTGTACTAAAATATATGTGAAAATTTTACCATTTTGAACATTTTCAAGTGTATAGCTCAGTGGCATTAAGTACATTCACACTGTGCGACACCACCACCATCCAGCTCCAGAATTTTTTTCATCTTCCCAAATTGAAACTCTGCTCTCATTAAACAATAACTCCCCATTCTCCCCTCCCCCCAGACCCTGGCAATTATTATTCTACTTTCTGTCTCAATGAATTTGACTACTCTAGGCACTGCATAGATCCTAAGTCCGTTTGATTTGATAAACTTCCTTTTACTCCTTTTCTTCCCTTGCTATTATTTCTTGGTGAAATTGGCGCATTCTGGATTTCGCTGATTACATCCCTACCGTATTGTTTAACTTGTTCCCTTGTCCTCTGTTTCTTAAAAACTGGTAGTTAAAAGGATTTTTATTTTAAAATATCATTTGAAGGTGGCGTGGACAGGATTTTCTGGCAAATTGAATTATAGGTATGTGAGAGTCAAGGATGACTGAGGTTTTTGGCCTGAGCAACTGGAAGAATGGAGTTGCCATTTTCTGAGAAGAAGACCAAGGGAAGTTTAGGTTTGGGGAGGGGATAATCTGTTTGAAAACTTTAGGTTTGAGATGTTTATTAGACACCCAAGTGGAGATGTGGGGTGTAGCCAGTTGGATATGTGAGCCTGGAGATGGGAGGTGATCAGGCAGGAGATACAGATCTGACAGTCACTAGCAGATAGATGGCGTGTAAAGCTCTGAGATCACCCATGGAGCAAATGCAGATTAAGGACTGAGTCTGGGGCACGAGGGAGAGAAACCAGCGAAGAAGAGTGAGAAGGGGCAGCCAGCAAAACAGGAGGCAATCTAGGAGAGTGCGGTGCCCCAGAAGTTCCAAAGGGGAGAGAATGAAAAGTGGGTCAAATGCTGTGGACAGGGCAAGTAAGATGAGAACTGAGAATTGGGTGAAAGAGCCTCCTTTCTTTTGGTGCTCTTTAAACAAATTATGTATAATTAAATCAAGACTCAAAACATTTCCCAAGGAAGAGTCCTTTTCATGTATAGGGATTAGTGGATTGCATATCACAATGATTAAAGAGGTCAGTGGTTATGAGAAGAGGTCTGGGAGGTTTGCACAGATATCTTGAGATAATGAGAGGAAAGTACCGAGCAGGATGCCTGGCTCATCTTAACTGCCCAACAAATTTTTGGTAGATGATAAAGGACGACTCAGGTAAGAAAGCACATGACTCTCAGCTACTTGTGCAGAGGTATTAAAAAAGTATGGAAAAGCAATCATTTGAGTTAAATGTGTATTTTAAATAGAGAAAAAGACAAGACAATCACAAATGGAATCTTGCTGACAAAATATTTAGTAGTCTTAACATAAGTAGAACAGCATATTAAAAAAAAATCTCCGAAACAATTGAGACAGGGACCATAGGCTTAGAGTAGGGTGAGGGCCTCTGGAAAAAAACAAGATAACCACTGCGAGATTTGCTTTGGCGTGCTGGGGAGCCCAACTTATTTTTCTAACTTTACCCAAGTGCTGCCTTTCTTCCTCCAGCCCTAAACAAATGATTTGTTACAACTTGGGCAATGTAGCAAACAAGCCCAAAACTATTGCAAGCCCAAAACAACATAGTAAAAAGAGGCAGGAAGGATTCCATCTTGAAATCCAATTAGTTAAAAAGTAAAACAATGACTCAGCCCACCTTTGGAGCAAAGCAGACAGCCTTGAGTGATATGCTCCCAGACCAGGAAGCTGCTGTCCTGGGAGGAAATCAGATCAGTAAAGTTCTTGTAAATAACCAAGAAGACTAATAAGAAACTTAGTGTTTCTTCAAAAGTATTTGGAACCACTTAACAGGTGTACATCCCTAGCCCTTTGTCTCTCAACTGCCTAAAAAAACCCCTAGACAACGTACCACCCTGGGACTCTCTCTGTCCTTTCACTCTATCTGTCAATAAAAGCCTGTACCTTGCCCTCCTACCTGGATCGTTCATGAAGTTCATTCTTCGGCTCCGTGAACAAGAACCCCAGCATCACAATCATTCCAACTGAACAAAGGAAATGTAGACCTGGCTCACAGAGGGAGGGAACTTTGCTTTAAAAGGTTCTGGTTTAGTTATATTAGTTTCTATTACAATAGACTGTAAACACCTCCATGAGGTTATTAAGATCCATTTTGGCTTTGTGCAGTGTCTTGTTTTTAAAAGGCTTTGGTTCAGCTTTTGTTTTCTGTATAAGCAAACACCCACCGTTTTCCAAGAGCATTTTGACCCTGAGTTGCACCCAAGAAAAGCAGGAAGTTTGTCCACAAATCCAGATAAAAATAAAGGGCCTGCACTGGTGCCATGCATCTGGTGACCAGACAAGTTCACTAAATCTCAGCTAGGATCAAGTTCGTCAAGAGCAGGAAACTCGTGTTAGATACCATGTAGCCCTAGAACAAAGCCGGATTTGGGTGGGATGCTTAACATATGTTAATTAACTGAAAGAAGGGAGAATCAAGCACCACAGTGATTGAGAACAGTAAGCCCACCTAATCTGGCACAGTGTGATTTTCGTCTTAGAAATCACTCTCGGGTAGTATGGAGCTTTCATTCGTTACTGCTGGGGGTATGGGTGGGGCCCACCATTCTGGAAAAGCAACTTGGCAATGTGTAAGAGTTTTAAAGCTCTAAACAGGAAGATGATCACTGCAGTCTTATAATATTTTCAAATATTTGTGAATTTTTTTCATATAAACCAAATGTCTAATAACAGAACTAGGCGAGGTGTACCACGGTAGTTCTATTGGAAGGACTATTATATTGATAGTTATTAAAGATAACGTTTCTTCTCCCTCCTTTCCTTCAATATCAAATTCCTAGAATATCCCAGGTACTGTTCTAAGCTTTTGGGACACATCAAAGAAAAAAAAATGAAAAGGTGCAATTCTGGTGGGGTTTCCATCTGGGAGTAGAGAAGTGGGAGCAGGAGACAGAATATAGGATAAGTTAGAAGGCTTTCAGTGCTAGTAAGACGTAAGAGTAAGATAAGGGTGGGGGTCAGAGGTGAGGGTGGGGCGAGCAGGCTTCTGTTTAAAATAGATTGTAGGGTAAGTCTCATTTTTGGCAAAGCCTGAGGTGAGGCTGGAAGCCAGGCATTTATCTGGGGGGCTTACCAGACTATGCGATAGTATGGAAAATGCTAGTCTTCCATAAAACGCTGGGTGCAAAACTATGCATTGAGGGAAAAAAAATGACTGGAAATAGTTTTAAGGATAAGATTTTGGATGATGCTTTGTTTTATTTCCACTTTGCATTTTCCGACTTATCTTTGGTGAGCGTATTTTAACGTTAAAAAAAATCCACGAGCTAGAACGCGAACTGACAGCGCCCTATAGGAGGCGGGACCCGCCCCTCCCCTCGCCCTCGCCCCCGCCCCCGCCCCTCCGCGGCCGCCAGGGGGCGCTCCGCCCCCGCTCGGCGTCGGTCGGCCGAAGAGTTCCCATGGGCTGCGCGAAGAGCAAGGAGCAGGGGGCGGCAGCTCGGCCCCCGCGGGAGGCCCAGGGCAAGAGCAGCCTGGGTCGCCGTTCGTCAGGTACTACCGAGGGCCGAGAGGGCGGACGAGCGCCCTCCAGATGGCCGGCGCCGACCCGCGGTGGTAGGGGACAGCGCGCGCAGCCCTCGGCCTCGCTGCACGTGGCGGGCGCGACGTGCGCCAAGCCGAAGAATCCAGAAACGCCCTGGGGAGACCCCGCTGGCGGAGAAAAGCGACCTCCCCGACTTTATTCAAAGAAACCGAGGCTGGGGGCGGGCCCAGGGGCTGCCCGGTGGGGCAGCTTTCAGAGAGGTAGGAGGCGGAGGGAGGAATGTGCCCAAAGACGGTGCCGGAAGGAAACCCAGAGGGAATTGCTGGCCTGATTTTGTTCCTGGGCTGTGAGGACATTCCCTTGTTACAAGCACAGTGTC
This sequence comes from Smutsia gigantea, assembly GCA_032199065.1. Lineage (NCBI taxonomy): Eukaryota > Metazoa > Chordata > Mammalia > Pholidota > Manidae > Smutsia > Smutsia gigantea. The sequence goes on from JAVSCE010018887.1 coordinate 64,695, forward strand.
TCTCGGGAAATGCTAGAGGGGAAGGGACCGCACCTGCGCCGGGGAATTCGCCTTCACGTCCCAGGAAGCCAGGACCCTACGCCGCGGGTGACAAACCCATATCAAAGGAGCTTAAGGGCCAGAGGCAATTTTAGGCCTGTTTAACTGGAGATTCTGTCAGGGTAGGTCTTGGGTGGGGTCCATGTGCCTGCTTGGCATACACACCCTCCTCTGCTGGCGATCTCACCAGATTTTCCCACTTTCCCCCTTTCCCCATCCCCTTGAATGTTCCTCACGTTTCTGACAGCACCATCCCACTTTATACTTCCATTTAGCCTTTGAGATGAGAAAGGTGCCTATGTTTCTTCCACTTTGCAGGTAATGATAATAATAATGGCTAACACTAAGCACTGTTTCAAGCACTTTATGTGGATAATCTTGTTTCATTTTACCAATACTGCAGTATGGTTTAGTATGACGCTCATTTTACAGATGAAGAAACTGAGGCATAAAGGGGTTATGAAACTTGCCCAAAGTCTCATGACTAGTAAGTAGTAGAGCTGGGATCCAAGCTGAAGCAATCTGATTCCGAAGCTCAGGTCCTAACCTTTACACTGCCCTCCTCACCGCAGTTTTTAACAGGTGTGGAAAGTAGGACCAGAGAGGTAACCCACCCAGCTGATGTTTGATGTTAAATCCTGTAGGATCTGTCTTTTCAGAGGTATACAGTTTAATTACAAGGCATCATATGGTGAAGGCTAAGAGGAATGGGAAAAACTGCCAGGTGGGTAAGGCAGCTCCCTTGGGGGAGTTAGGATTTGGAGGCCATGTCTGGAGAGGGAAAGTCATTCTGGCTGGGGGGCAGCTAAGACCATCCTAGAGATAATGAGGATACACAGCCTGATGGAGTTGAGGACTTGGGCAGGGCACGAGGAAGGGGAGAATGGGAGAGAAGGCTGGGTGGGGCAGTTTCTGCCCAGTGTCAGGTAGCTAATTTGTGACCATCACTTCAGTTTCTTTTTGTCTACACAATGAAGGAGTTTGAATCCATGTGTCCCAAATTGCCTTTCACGTACCAGCTTCAGGATTTTTTCCAATGTCGATGTACTACCACTTTATTATTTTTCTTTAACTACATCCACCTTGTAAAATACTTTTTAATTGAAGTGTACTGTATATATGGAACAGTGCAATTATAACACAGCTTACTAAATTTTCACAAACTGAACATCCCTGTGCAGCCAGCCCCTGGCTAAAGAAACATTTTTAGTGCCCCGGAAGTCTCCCTCATGCCTCTTACTCCTGTACCAAGGTCAACCACGACTTTGATTTCTAATAGCATAAAAGTTGCCCCTGCTCTACATTAACTTTTTGAAATGAATGTAGCATTACTGTCTGAAAGCACTACTTATAGATATTTCTCTATACACATACCTATGCATCCTATTGAAATTAAAAATGTTTTCATGTATCATGTATAAACATTCTAGAAACTATCTTCCTTGAGTACCACCAACAATCTGTACACCAAATTTAGTGAAATGCTGGACCCTGTGATCTTTAAGTTCCCTCCCAGTGTAAAATTAGGTAGCTAGGTTTCAGGAAACTGATTTCTTACATGAGCAGCCAGAATCTAATGTGAGGTTTCTCCCAACCTGGCCCAAGTTATAATGGTGCAGAATGTCTTGAGTGAATGACTCTTCAACCAAGCATTTATTACTTACCAGGCACCAGGGATTCCAGAACGAACAAGGCATGATCTCAGCTCTTGCACATACAGTCTGGCACCGAGGAATGATGTGGAAAATGCGGTGTCATCGTGTGTAATTACAAAAGATGGGCACAAGATACGCAGGAAGAATGGTGGGGGAAGTTCTGGGTGTTTCAAGGTTAATTTGTATTTCTGCCATGACACACATCCCACTTGATTTTAATTAACTTGTAAACATTTATTTTTCCTTGCTGGGTTTTTGGGGATTAGGAATGTGTTTTGTTTATTATTCCATCTACCACAGTCCCTGACACACTGCTTATAGATAGCTGGGACTCAGTAAATATATCCAGATGGTCCACATGGCGAAGGGCAATTTTTTGGTAAGGGAGGAGTTTTCCAAAAGCTGATGTGGCTAAAGCTGACCAAATTCTCCAGGAAGGCAAGGAGACTGTTTCTCAAAGGGTGGTACGAAGACGTGCAAGAGAATTAATTACATTAAGGAGGGGAATGTGTAGATGAAAAGTTCATTTTCCTGGTCTCTACCCCAAGTTTACTAAATCAGTCTCAAGTCATTGGTGTGGGAATCCCGACTTTTGGTGCCTCGGGTGATTCTCTCTGAACGTGGCCGTGAGGTGTTTGTGGCAGTCAAACCACCTTTTGCTTGGCAGAGGTCCTGTGCTTGGCAGTGGGGCCGAGGCGTGGCTGGAGGCAGCCACTGCTGAGCGTTGAGGCGAGGCTAAATCAGATGTAATCATAGGAAATGGAAAGCTATGTTTTAGAACCAAAGTTCATCCTGGCTGACATACTAGGAATCAGCAACCAGTAGTTAGTATTGCACGATTTACTAGATGAGTCCAGAGAAAACTTGCTTTTAGCCCACATTAGTTAGATATCTTAAGTAAAAATCATTGCCCATTATTTAGATCTTTGGTTTGACTGTTCACGTTGTATTAAGAGTACTGAGTATTTAAAGCTTTTAAATTATTTAATTTTTTTTAAAAGTATATTTTGGATTTACAGTTGGATTAAACCCTTGGAGGAAGGGATTAATCTGTATGCTTTTTTTTTAACCTTCATAGAACATAGAACATCACTGAATATTTCTTGAATGTACCTTCTATCCTTGACTTTAGCTCTGAACTTTGCTGGTAGAAACTAGTCTACATGTGTACAGCTGTAAATCACTATCATAAATCTCATTTGGTGTTAAAAACAAATTCTTTGTTACCTATTAGACTGAGTGATAGTGCAATGGTTCTCAGCTTTCAACTTTCAGGTGTGTTGAGAATGCCTTATAAGTGTGCTACCAGTTATTGATCAATATGTAAAAGGCGGGTTTTTTTGCTACAGTTGTGTGTGTGTGTGTGTGTGTGTGTGTGTGTGCGTGTGTGCGCACACACAGATACACACTTCAGATGTCAAGTGTCTTGTCAGATGAAAACCTGGGCTGAGCAGGTGGTGGAAAGTGGTATAGACTGAGAAACAGCTTGTTATGAAAAGAATTAAGACGCCATAGTTGAACACTCAAATACCTACAAAGGACAGGCAGGTAATACAAATGAGTAAAGCAGGCAGGCGGTAAATAATAGGGAGGGGTGGAGACTGGGATGAACTGAGGAGAGAATACTGCAGAAGGGGCAACCACTACTCCACTTCCCTTCTGTTAGATGGGAAGATGAGTCTGGCGTTGCCAGACCATCTGATATTTCTCTAGAAACAAGAAATCCACATTTATTTATCATTTTTGTGACTTCTTCCAGTTTGTAAATGTCAGCAACAGTCGATTAAAACACTGAGGGCGAATCAAGATATAATTGCGGGTAACTATGGCCTGTGAATTTGTAACAACAATGTCAAGCTGATACACGTTAAATTAAACAAAGGTGGTGCCTTTTGAAGGCATAGAAATGGCCAGCATGGAAGACCCTTATTCTCGGATAGCAGCATCATTGTAGAGAAATGGCCAAGTGAATAAATACTATGACTATCATCAAATTGTGGTTTCCACGAAATGAAAAATATTAATCTTGGTTTTTTGGTACATGACTCACATACAAAAATAAAATAAACGTGTAAACATTTATTAAACTCATCATCAATAAAGGCAGCAATAAGGTGGTAAAGCTGATTTAAAGGAGAATTCGAGGAATAGAGACGTCCATAGTCAAAGAACTGGTGAATTAAATTTGCTAGTAGTTACAAAACTGGTTAATGTCTTACAGGGCAATAAAACTCACCTTTGGTATTGGGCAGAAACGTACAAGTTAGCAAACCTCATTGTCTGGACTCTAAGGAAGTGGTAAATAGCAAAGTCAAGCACAGGTGTATTCTCTTAGAGAACTGAGTAATCCTTCGGTGGGCTTGTTGAACAATGCCCCAGTATGACATTGAAAGACCAGTGTCGTCAGCTTCCTTTATTTCCAAGTTCTGGATACTTTTTCTTCCGACTGGGGGGAGTTATGCCATAGTTATGATTTTCTTGGAATTGCTCACATATTTAGCTGTATTTTAAGTTGCCTATTCCCCTCAAACATGCTGCCCAAATTTGACGACTTTTTCAAGTGTGTGCAGCATCCTGCCAAAGATTTAAGGCCACTGTGAGCATCTTGAAGACTGGCCCCTCTCTCTGTCCAGCTCATGATGGTTCCGCTGTGTGCTGCATCACAAAGACTTACTTGGAAGCGGGCACAGTGCTCTTCATCATCATGTTTGTTTTAGGTTTACAGAGGTAATCTTACCTGTTTGAGCAAGTGCTAGATGTTTTTTTTCTTTTTTGTAAGCAATGAGATCAAGGAAGGGGGAGTAGAAAGAACTAGAACTTGATAAGCAGCTCTCCATGCCCAAGTCAGGTTTGTCAGAGACATAATAGTGGGCTCAACAGTCTCTGTGCTGGGGGAGCAGGAAGCATGGTTTCTTTGTCTCCCCTCCCAGCAGGGTTCCATGGTGTCTATCTAGATGTGATTTGATCTGCTGGGTGGGTCATAACAGTCCTCAGATTTAGCCAGCTGATCTGGCTGGGCAAGAGCCGGTGTCTGAGCCAAAGCGGTACGAAAGGAAAGCTGAATGGGATTCTGCCCTGGGCAAGCACAGAACGCAAGCTCTCGGGTATCATTGGATGCAGCCGAAGGCCGGGACTAGCAAGGAAGGACGCTTGCTCCAGAGAATGTCTGTCAGGTGGTTTAGGGCACAGCAGCCAGAGCAGGCTCGCTAAGCAGCGTGAATTGTATTTATTAAAACAACAATAAAACAAGGTCAAATCAACATCTCTGGCTCTGGGTGTGGGCGAAGTAGCATGGGAAAACCAGTGATGTTTATTGAATGCTCATTGTGATCCAGAGGGTAGATTTCAAAGTGAATCAGATGTGAGATCTATTCTTTTGCATAGGCACTGATCAATAATCATTCACGCTAGTTAGATCAACGCTGTAACTCCTGGTGAACTTTTTTTAAGAACAAAGGACCTTTGACAGGTGTAGGCCTCTTTTTAAGCCCTCCTGTTTTTCATTGGGCACAATTTTTTCCCTATTCCCTGACCTTGACAGGCGTCCTCACTCATCTATTTTTGAATGTTTTGGTCTCTTCAGCCTGGAATAACCTTCCTTCTCCTCTTTGCTGCTGCAACCTCTCTCCCTACTATTGAGATCCAGTCCAAATGGCAGTTTTGCAATTTCCCAAGTAATGTTAGTGGTGCCTTTTGTGGACGCTTACGGCTCTTCCCATTTCTGCTATAGGGCATACAGTGTGTTGTGTAGAGTATTCTACTCATTTGAGTTCCCAGGTTAATGATGTCTTGTTCATAGTTGAGTTCCCTGTTTGGGATAGTGCATGGCACATAGTAGATGCTCAATAAATATCTGAATGAAGTGAGTCAATTGTCTGAGTTTGTATCCCACTGTTAATCAATCTAGGAATGTCTTTTTCCCCTTGGAAACGTCTTTAATCTAATTCTCTTGCCCAGCTCTTTGGAATCCTACAAATGGGACAGCTCAGGCAAGTAAAATTGCCCTTGTCATAAAGTAGAGGGAATGGTATTTCCAGCATGTCATATGGAATGTTGTATATCTCAGTAATATAGTTTTTTGAAAGGGGATAACTTATAAGGTAGTTTTGTAAATTTGGCTGTACATTTACTCATTCAACATTTACTCACCATCTTCTAGATATTAGATATTACTGTAGGTGCTGGGGATATGAGTGAACATGCCCTTTTGGAGTTGTTTGCTTGAGTAATGTATGACTTTTTGAGACTTTTTATGAAAACTAGTGATATTTATTGAATGCTGACTGTGATCCAGGCACTATGCTGAATGCTTTACATGTATTACCTCATTTAATCATTGCAATAACCAGATGAGGAAAATGAGGCATAGAGAGGTCACAGGCATATAAACTAATAGGGAGGGGAGCCAGGATTCTCACTCAGGAACTGATGCTTTTAACCACTGCATATGCTGCCTTACTTGACAGATTGATTAGCCATTTCTGACCTAATGAGAACCTATGTTCTTCTATCTTTTCATAAGACTTGGAAGTAAAGTATTGTTTTCCCATGAAACAAGCAGTTGAATTAAAATAAACATTTTTGGAACATTGCCAGTACTTGGAAGCAGTAAGAAAAGGAGCGCCTGCAGGACAGTTTGACCTTACATTTGGGGATAAGTAGAATAAAAACTAGTCGTAGAAATCTTGAATGTAGCTAAAAATGTCCTGTGTAGGTAGGCAATGCTGTGGGCTCACTGACCTTGCCTATGAAGTAAAGTGGAATCCCTTAAGCACTTCATGTCTATAAGATCAATCATGTCCCTGGAACATAACTTTGAACTAGAAGAACCTGATATAAAACAACTTAGCTCCTAAAATTGGCCCCCAATATAGGGCCATCATTACAGAGAGGTCCTATTATATTTGAGGGCCACTTATTTAGTTACACCTCCACAAGTCACCTGAGGGGCAGTGGAAATAGAGTGAAGAAAACAGAGTTCGAGTGCCTGCTATACCATCAGCTAGCTGTGTGATCTTACATAATTGCCATAGCACTTCTGGGTCTTGGTGTCCTCATTTGTAAAATGAAGTGAATTTACATTAAGCCCTTTACAGCTCTAAAATTCTGTTTTGCTCTCAGAAAAATTAAACAAGTCCCCAGATGCATAGGGAATGTAATAATTCCAAATAAAAATACCTAGCATTTTATAGGATTCCCAATGTACAAGGTAATTTCACATGTATTATCGAAAACATGTCTTTATCCTGTCTTGGCTCCTGTAATGCATGCCTGAATAACTACTAAGATTTTAACTCATTCACTTCATTTTATGTGCGCAAGTCAATAACTCCTGAGATAGCAAGAAATAACTTGCTTTTAAGTAATAAGTACATTAAGATCCAAATAATGTTTTAATGGCATTTGAAAAAGATTTGAGAAGAGGAATTTGCATAAATTCAAGTACATTTCTGGAACCTGTTCTCTGAAAAGAAAGATCCTTAAATTCATGTCCCTCTTGTATGTATAATATTGCTATTGCAGTTGTGTTTTTTATTTTATAACAACAGCACAGGAAATGAGTATATCTTTTGGGATATCTTTAAAAAATTTATTTTTAAATTAACATAAAAGTAAAATAGATGTCTTGGTGTTATTTTTATGAATTTTAACCCATGTATACACACAATCAGGATACATAGCAGTTTCATTGCCTCCCAAAACACTCCTTCATGCTGTCCCTTTATGGACATAACCAACCGTCAGTCCTAACTTCTGGCAACCACTTTCTGTTCTCCATCAATATAGTTTTGTCTTTTCAGGAATGTCATGTAAATGGAATCACATAACATATAACCTTTTGAGATTGGTTTGTTTCACACAGCATAATACCTTTGAGATTCATCTAATATGTTTAATGTATCTATAGTTTGTGTCATTTTATTATATTTACTACATTGTATGAATACACTGTAATTTATTTAACTTTCACTCATTGAAGGATATTTGAATTGTTTCCCTTTTTGGGGGGTGATTATAAATAGAGCTTTTATAACATTTGTGTACAGGTTTTTAAAAAATTGAGATATAACTGACATCCCATAAAATCCACCATTTAAAAATATACAGTTCAGTGTCAACCATCACCACTATGTAATTTTAGAACCTTTTCACTACCCCCAGAAGAAATTCCATATCCATCATCTCCCCAGACCTGGTAACTGCTAATCTACTTTCTTGTCTCTATAGATTTGCCTGTTCTGGACATTTCACAGAAATGCTATGATTCACTTCTATCACTTAGCATGTCTTCAAAGTTTATCCGTGCTGTAGCATGTACCAGTACTTCATTTCTCTTTATTGCCAAATAATGTTCCATTGTATAGATATACCACGTTATTTCTTAATCATTTGAACCCTTTGGAAAGCACGGCAGTTCCTCAAAAAGTTAAACATATAGTTATCATATGATCCAGCAGTTCTACTCCTAAGTATAATATACCAAGAGAAAAGAAAAAGGGCCCACACAGAACTCATACCCTAATGTTCATAGCAGCATTATACAGAACAGCCAAAAAGTGGAAAACAGCCCAAATGTCCAATAAATGATCAAGAAATAACATGTGGTGTATCTATACAATGGAACATTATTCGGCAATAAAGAGAAATGAAGTACTGGTACATGCTACAGCATGGATAAACTTTGAAGACATGCTAAGTGAAAGAAGTGAATCACAACAGAACACGTGCCATATGATTCCATTTCTGTGAAATGTCCAGAACAGGCAAATCTATAGAGACAAGAAAGTAGATTAGCATCAAAATTAAAAAGTTTTGTGTTTCAAAGGACACCATCAATAAAGTTAAAAAAAATTCTACGGACTGGTAGAAAATTGCAAAAATCATGTTTGATAAGGAACTTGTATCCAATATATATATATATATAATATATATATATAATATATATATAAACCTCTTACAACTCAATAATAAAAAGACAAACAGACCAATTATAAAAGGGGAAAAGGGTTTGAACAGTTTTCCAAAACAAGATATACAATAGCCCATAAGCACGTGAAAAGAAGCTCAACATGATTAGTCATTAGGGAAATGCAAATCAAAACCATGAGTATTTTCTGGACAAGATTGTGTAGATTGGTAGGCTATCTTTTAGTAAGTTTTTTTTTCCTCCTGGAATTCTTTGTATGTGTGTATGTATACATATGAAAATATTGCTCAATCAGAGGTACTTCTAAATAATTCTGCCTTCTATAGATTTCTCTTAAGCCCTACAGTTGAAAGAAATCTGTTTGAATATAGTGTAACCTTCTCTCTTATATCTATACCTTTTATGAGAGAACTGGAAAGATCCAGACAGTTTCTTGGGGTAGTTAGCTCTTAAGTGGTATTTAGTGGGTATGTATGTGTGTATGTAAGGAGTCAGTATAGTCATTTTCCACAGATTCTTTTTATATTTAATGACTGTAGTTCAGGTTTTATCATGCTATACTGTATAATCAAAGGTAACACCTACATTTTCTTCTATGTGTATGCTTTATGTTCAGAAAAGACATATTTACAGATATTTTGTATGTATCCAGACAGACTATTATATCACAGAGGAAGAAATTGAAGTCCAGGGGGCATTATCGAGCTAAGGGTGTATCTCTCATAGATGAGAAAACTCTGATTTCTCAAGTAATTTTTAAAAGGTGATACACTAAGGAAAACTTAAAATTTTTATTCTTTCATGTAACATCTTTTATGTTTTTATACTTTAATTTTTAAAAAATTCTGTCATATTGCCTTTAAAATGATTTTATCTTGTTAACAGTATCAATATGAAATTTAATAGCTAGGCAAAAGGAATTTGGATTTTTTTCTTCTTCCATTTGGTCCTTCATTAACCCTTCCAAGGTCCCCATGGTAGGCCCTAACCCTGATGGGATGGTCTTTGGGCTCAGCTACCTAGGACACCAAGATGAACACCTCTCCACACACGCACACAGAGGCAGCCTCCAGTGAAGTTCAATAAACTTGAACTTCTGGCATGGTTTCCCCACCATAAATCATTCCATAAGCCAGTCCTCTAGGGAAGGGATATTTCCTTTCAAATGTGTATTATCAGGCTCATGTAGTGATTGACTCTTGGACGTGGCATATAACCATATTAGAATACAGTTGTAGAGTGAGGCAAGTGGGAAATTGCTAGTAGGCTAGGACCCTCAACACAACCCAGGCTTAATTTTAACCTTCTAATAAGACTCCTCTAAAGGAGACACAAGAAGAAAAGTTATAACCAGGCAGCTGTCAGTCTTTTTAACTTGCTCCAAACATAATAAGTACTTCATAGGACAAGTTCATTGTAAGAGCTAAAAACCCCTCTTAAGGCTAAAAAACCATCTTAGTGTTCTATTTCAACTTGGTGAATAAATAGTACTAAAAACTACGATGTATTTATTATGTTCAGCGTCAGAGAATCATCATCGTGTCTACTAAGGACTCTCTAGTCTTCCTTCCTTGTGTTTCTGCAAATACTTTTGTTTTATTTTTCCAGCATGTCTCAGACCCTGTAGACTTTAAAAAGCACATATAATTATCTCATCTTCTTCACTTCATAGATCATGCCATACTTCCCCATTTAAGCTTCCCTACTCCTAGGTTTTTTATGGAGTAACTTCTTATTTGATGGGGTCTTGTTAGACCCAAGTGTAATAATACTCTGTGTGCCTGTGGGTTGAATAAAATACTATTAAAATTATTAATTTGTTAAAAGAAATCTTAGAGCAGCAGTGTGTTCACTGAAACTCTGCACTTGAGTTAAATAAAAGGTTTTGTTAAGTGCTATGGAATCTGCAGAAATCTTTGATTTCTTCTGGCCTCTTGAAGTCCATATGTTTTTAACTTCAGGTAACAGAGTAAAGATATGTGCATAAAGTGAAGACAGTAGGCAGAATTGAGCCCCATAAAATTTTTATTATCACATTTGAAGTGATCATGTTGCTTATTAATGGCAAAAATTCAAGTTCTGACAAGTGGCAGTCTTAGTCCGCGTTTAACCTTGCTGTTTTGCTTTCTGCTGGGCTCCCCTGTGCTTTCTCCTTGTTTCCCCACCTTAGTTTACAAGTTTTCTCATCCTTTGAGAACCTTGACCTAGTTCTCTCAAAAGTCTAATCAGTCACTTGTAATAATGACCTGTTAGTTTTTTGTTAGTTCCATGGACCCCAAAATAGAAGCACAGGCTATGGTAGCCTCAGGCAATGAGTAAGGAGTACAAAGGAGAGAATGTTGGTAAGTCTGGTCCTTAGTTGGAGTCAAGCAATACCATTTTTTTTTCTTTTTGCCATATTTTGTTTTAAGTGGCATGGAATTAGAACTCATGACAACCTCCCCCCCCCCCTGCTTTTTTTTTTCTTTTTAAGAGAGGCATAGATTGAAGGAATTTTCCTGTTACCTAGGTGATGCTAGCTATATTAATTAACAACTCCTGAAAGCTTTTTCTGTGAGATGACTAGGAGGTAGGGGTCATTTTTGTGACTATGTTTTCATTATTTTAGTTTTTTTTTTTTTAAGGTAAATTTCCACAAGTAAGAATGCTGGGTTAAAAGATATGGCCATTTCAATGGTCTTTGATCCACATGGTCAAATTGTTTTCCAGCAGAGTAATAATAGCTTATATTGCATAGCCCCTTATATGTCCATAGACTCACCTCAATACACACTTAGCAACACTGGGAGTTTCCACTGTAACATATAGGAAATGACACTTCATTGCTTTAATCTGCAGTCCTGATTATGAAATAAAAGTAAAATAAATAGACCTTTTTATTCTAAGTTTGCTCTTTTCTTTCTAATGAATTTGCTATTTCTGTTCTTTATTCATTTTATTATTTGTGGTTGTGCTGTTTTCCCACCAATTGCTTGAGTTCTTTTGTTAGGTAAATATTTTCCCTAGGCTGCTCTTCTGCCCTTAAAAAAATCATATATTAAGTTGCTGTATGTGAAGAGCAAGCAGAAGAGTAGAGGACTTAGTAGGTGCTCCATACATATTTACCAAATGAATTAATGCACTGAACTCTGTAGATTCCAGTCTGAATTTTGCATTTCTCATTCTCTTGCCTTTTCAATATAGTTTTACTAGTCATGTGTGAGCGTGCGAACAATGGGTTGCTTAGATTTGCTTATTTTTGTGCTTTAATAAAAACAGTAGTTTCAGAAAAAAAAAATCATATATTATTATCATCATCCTTATTATTACTATTATTCTGCAATATAATCTGTTGCTCTATTCCTTCTAAGCTTAGGATATTATCAGCTCATTAAAGAGATCTGGTAAAGGTTCCATTTAATATGCTTTGTTATATAGTAAGAGATAAGTGAAAAAAACTTTTTCCCACATTTTCAAGCCATCATTACCCTACTATTTAAAAAAACATATTCCCTCTTTGTTTCTTTGTGATGTTTTTATCATATTCTATATATGCCTATTTCTAGGCTATTCAGTCCCTTTTATTGATGTACATAATGTTTGTAAATGTAAGGATGGAGCATATTTTATTATTACCCCTTAGTTTGAGTTTTTACAAGTGGATCCAAATATTAGGAATTGATTTTAGGTAGAAGGGATGGGGCAAAATAGGAGAAACTCAATTACAATTTTATCTTGAGTTTTTCTGACCACCTTGTTCTGTGCTGTTCTTGCAACACTTACTTAATATATTTTTTTGAATTTGGCTTCAAATTTTATTTCAAAGTGAGGGGAAGTTTTTTAAACAAATGGTAAACTTATAAAGAAAATTTTATTTGCCTTTTTTGTCAAGGGAAGAATTTAAGAAAAAATTCTGATGACTTTAGTTAGTTGGGCAATCTGTTGTTTATTTATCTACCCATCTACCTGTTTATTTTATTTTCATTTTCGGTGAGCAGTCTGTCCCAGTGAGAGACTTTTTGATTACAAAAGATATTCCTTTCCTTATAATAGCCCTGAGTACTGTGTTCTGTTTACTGGCAAAGATCTGAGCTTAATAGGTGGGTGGTGCCCTTAGTGTAGATGTTAGGTAAGTAATTGTCACCTTCTTTTATGGTCAGTCATCCTGTGAGGTCAAAGGAATCAGTAAGGTATAATGAAATCTCATGTGACAACCCTGACTCCAACACCAATTAATTGCCTGTCTGGACCTCAGTTGCCTCATCAGTAAAGTGAATAGGTTGGCCTAGTGACCCCAGATGTCTTTCCCATGCTGACATTCTGTGATTCTCTTTCCATGAGATGTTACCACCAAGAATGCTTATTTCCACATTACCTTGTCAAATAAAAAAATGGAAAAGAGAAAATGAAAACTAAAGTTTAATTTAAAAATTTTGAAGTGTTGTTGCACCTTTAGTCATATGTCACATCGCCTTAGTCCAGTGGTTCTTAATTAGGAGCGTGCACATATGTGCACACATAATGCACACATACATGCTTCGGCCCCATGTCTTGCAATACTATCTAGTAGGTCAAGAGTGAAACCCAAAGAACCTAGGGGATTCTGATATGAATAAAAGCTGAGAGGTCTACCTTAAATCTATAAACTTACTGGTATGGTCTGTTCTGGAATATTCTGCAACAAATAGAAAGCCCCATTGCTGTTTTGGGATCCTATAATTAATTGGCATGGATTTTAGTTTTTCTTTAAGATGGACCCATTTCTCATACTAAAGAGATAAGGGGATTTCCAGATCCCTTTTCACTTTTCTATCCATATCTAGGTGTTAGTAATATTTGAATATGTACCATATGAAAAACAGTCTCTTAGTTGTTGATCCTGTCTTGACAGTATATACCAGGGATTTTTTTTTAATTTATAATGAACTAACTTAAAATTTTTTTTTAACTTTTAATTTAAAAAAATTAATGTATCATTGATATACAATCTTATGAAGGTTTCACACGAGCAGCATTGTGGTTTCAACATTCACTCATATTATCAGGTCCCTCCCACCACCCCGTTGCAATCACTGTCCGTCAGTGTAGTAAGACGCTATAGACTCATTACTTGTCTTCTCCCCTCTTTAAAACTTCCAATAAAAAAGATAATATGTATCCATGATTTAAAATACATAATACAAAAGAGTATATGATGAAAGGTGAAAGTCCAGCTTAGTAGATAACCATTGTTAACTTTTCTTGGGATTAGCTGATTTTGTTAACTCTTCATTTAAATAGCAATCTGGGTGCAGTGATAATACAGCATACTGGTTAAATGAACGGACTCTTCCCTTATATTTATGGTTAATTGATTTTTGACAGAGATGCCAAGACATTTCAATGGGGAAAGAATCTTTTCAACAAATGATGCTGGGTCAATTGGATATCTACATGCAAAAGAATGAAGTTAGACCTTTTCCTCACACCATACACAAAGATTAACTCAAAAGGATCACAGAACTAAATGTAAAAAGCCAAAACTAGAAAACTCTTAGAAGAAAATTATAGGAGTAAATCATTGTGACTTTGGATGAGGCAATGGTTTTTTAGCTATGACATCAAAAGCATAAAAAAAGATAAATGGAACTTATCAAAATTAAAATCTGTGCTTCAAAGGACATTATCAAAGAAAAAATTTAAAAGCCATACAGAATGGGAGAAAATATTTGCAAGTCATATATCTAATAAAGGATTTATATCCAGAATATATGAAGCACTCTTAACAACTCACCAGGAAAAAGACAAATATCCCAATTATAAAATGGGTAAAGGATTTGAATAGACATTTCTTGGAAGAATATTTAGATGCAAATGGTCAACAAGTGCAAGAAAAGGTGCTCAACATTATCAGCTATCAGAAAAATACAGATCAAAGCCATAGTGAGACACCACTGCACACCCACTAGGATGGCTACAATCAAAAAGATGTAATAAATGTTAGCAAGGATGTGGAGAAATTGGGGCCCTCATGAGGGAGTGTAAAATGGTGTGGCTGCTTTGGAAAAGTCTGTTGGCTCCTCAAAAGATTTAACAGCACCCAACAGTTCCATGCCCAGCCAGGTATTTTCTCAAAAGAATTGAAAACAGGTGTTCAAACAAAAACCTGTATACAAACAACAGGGCTGTTCGTGGCAGCGCTATTCATAATAGCCAAAAAGTGGAAACAACCCAAATGTCTATCAGCGGATAAATGGGTAAGTAAAATGTGGTGTATATTACAATGGAATATTACTTGGCACTAAAATTAAATGAAGCACTGATAAATGCTGAAGCAATAATGAACGCTGACATTGTACTAAGTGAAAGAGGTCAGTCACAAAAGACTACCTGTTGTATGACTCCAAAAAGTGGATTCGTGGTTGCTTAGATGGTGGATGGGAGAAGGCTCGCTGGGGGGAAACGCAGATTGACTTCTAATGGGCACAGGGTTTCTTTTTGGGGCAATGAAAATGTTCTAAAATTGGTTGTGATGAGTTGTGCAATTCTGAATATGCTAAAAACCATTGAATTGTATACTTTGAATTGGTGAATTTCATGGTATGTGAATTATATGTCAGTAAAGCTGTTTTTTTTTTAAGTATGGATTTTAGAGAACTATAGCTTAGGTTTGAATCCTAGCTCCACCACTTACTGTATTGTAAAGATTTAATGAAATGATGCATGCAAATATTATGTCCTGTCTAGTTTTGGGAAAACATGAATATCAACTATGAAGATAATGGGGTTGAAGAAGAATGGATAGTTCTTTGATACGCAAAAATGAGAGGGAATAACTTGCAGAGCAAGTTGTAAGGGTAGGATTGAGCTTAGTTTGTTTTGGGCCCCGAAGATGATAGCTAATTAAAAATATTTACGAGCCTGAGGCAGCAATGTCTCAGTGGTTTCGGCTGGTGATGATCCCGGGATGACAGTGCTGTCACGTGGGGACACCACTAAGCTGGATCATGCTTGTTACGGGACCAGATTGGGCCACAGCAAAATCCTCAGGAGGAAAGAAGAAGAAGAATGAGTTTTTTGAAATCTTGCTGTGTCTGTGGCCTGAACATCCCATGTCTGCTTGTGCGGGAGTTAGCTGGGGAAAAAGAGGAAGCTTTGGTCTGGGTTGCCTACTCCTGTGCCTCCAAGCAGGGTTGTGTGAGAAGGGGATGGATATGCCTCTGCATGAAGCCATGAGTAGAAGTATGGGCAGGGTAAAGTGGCCCTCAATGTCTAGAACCTGTTGCTTATTCTACTTCCGTGGATGGTTCAGACTCTTGTGACCATTTGTCAAGATTCCCTGAGAACTAATTTTGAGTGTGACAAAATAAGCTGGGAGTATTGAGTGAGTTGCCAGAAATCTCCAGTCAGATGACAGAACTAAACATAATCCATTGTCAGAGTCCTTCCTCAGGTTCCTTATTTGGCCCTTGGGCCTAAACTTGTGAGGCTTTTAGAGGGAACCTAATATTAGAAAAATGCATCATCCTGTTTTCCTTTCTGTTAATTACCATCTTTGCTTCCATAACTTCTAGCTAAGGATCATCTCCCTAGTCAGACTTTGCCAGAAAACACAGCCACTGGTGTGAGTGGCCTCTGTGGCCCCAGCAGCACAGCCATTGCAGACCCCAGGGTCTGGCTAGGGGCCTACGTAGACAGCCACCCTGAGTCAGCTTCAGTAAGTCCATGTGCAAACACTGTGCTGAGGTAAGGCTTTCACCTAACAGCGTTGACAAATTGTTGAGTTATAGAAATTTGACACTTTTGAACTCAGGTGTGAACAACTGGATTTCACCTTAGGAAGGAGTGGGTGTACGTTTAACTTGCTTCAGCTCTCCAAGAGAATGTTGAGAACAAAGTATTGCTTGAGTAATCTTTTTTTCTGAGCTTTTGTGAAATATTAGATGTTTTTGGGTTGTCAAGATCAGGGAATGTTAGAGCCATATTTAGCAAGCCAGGTGATTTGCTGCTTTTAGGCATCTCTAGGGGACTGTTTCCTAAGGAGCTGTTACTTAAGGTAGTCCTACATGTTGATAAATACTTTATGCTCTGGTTTAGTAGAGAGACAATGACTTTGCAAAGAATAAAGTATACTTCCTCCTTGGTTCTTCAATTTAGATTATCAGAGAGAAAAGGTCTGAGATCACAGCCTGGGGAGAGTTGGTTTAATCCACCCTGGTTTAACCACAGACTGAAGGTGAGAATTGAAAGACAAAGCTGATCAGGCGCTTTATAGGAAGGTTGAGGACATTTATATGTCACTGAAGTTTAGCTTTAAATTGTACATACTCAGGATAACTCTAGGACTAGGCACAGTGGACTCCTAAGTAAACATTACTATCCATCTGTCCAGGTTCACTTGGAGGGTAATTTATAAAGTTCATTTTTCTCTCAGCTTGTCTGTCTCTTGACTTACTGCCTAGCTCTCCTGGAGGTTGAATTCAGAAGCTTTTTTTTTTTTTTTTTTGAAAGGGCTTTTTATTCTAGAAGGGTTTTCTGATTCTGTGTGTTTATGTCCTCTTTCCAAATAAGCAAAAAGGGAAGGTGGGCAAGCGGTGGGAACCCTTAAAGCAGACCTTTCATTTTTCTTTCTCGCCTCAGCATAGCCTGCTTCCTTGCTGTCTGAGGCATCCCCCCTGTTAGGCCGTCATCAGGCCTCCAGTGTAGGACATCAGATGGGGAGCAGGGAGACACACATCCCATCCCTAGAGGGTTTAGTTAAACTAAGAAGGCAGAACATAGTTTTAAAAAGAAAAATAATTTATGATAACCCATGCTAAACTCTAAATGATTAGTATAGGCAGTAAATGTTAGAGAATTTAGAAGAGGGATGAGTATTAGAAATCTGTTGTACAAGTCTTGGCCTCTGAGGACTTAATTCCCTAGTTCTGCTCATCTTTTGAGTCTCCTCTCCCTTGTTTGTTTTAATCTTTAAGAAGAAGGCTTGGACTAGGTTTCGATCTTGGCTCTGTGACTTAATAGCTGTGTGACCTTGGTTAAATTATTTGCCTGTTGTGCCTCAGTTTCCTCATCTGTAGAATGTGGATAGTAACAGTTCCCGTCTCATAAATTTATTGTGAGGATTAAATTAGTTAATATATACAAAATCTATAGAACATGCCTGGCACATAGTAAATGCTGTATAAGTGTTTGTTAGATAAAAGAACTGTTTGCCCCTCGTATTTTTCTATCAGGACTTAAAACCTTGGAAGGTGATCCTCCTGTCAATACTGTGCTTGGTTAAATGGTGATCAATAGTATCTGACCCTGTTCCAAATATAATCAATTCTACTAAAAAGTGGTTACTTTTTCTAGTCTAGGCTCTGCCTTCCAAGCTCCATGCTCACGGTGGTATGGCTGGAGGAGCACCTGCAGTTTTTCAACAAGTCCTCAGTTCTTATTCTGTAAATCTCAGTTTCCTCAACGATAAAACAAGGATGACATTGTCACATTATTTACTATACTTGTTAAATGCACAGCTGTATTATGAGGATAAATGATTGCAAATCTATGTGAAAGTGTTTGCAAGACTGTAGCACACACTTATGTTAATAATAGCCACCATCAAGTGCCTACTATGTGCCAGGCATTATTTGGTTACTCTATTTGTATTTTTAAATACTATTGAAGAATTAGGAAGTACCAATTTTGACTCTACTCCATTTCTGCAAGTGATGGGTTGGGCTAGTATGGTCAGGATTGCTACTAATCATAGGTGGTTAGATTTCTCAGATCTCTCTGAACTGTAATCACTCTTATCCCTACTATCTTATCCCTGAGTTCTACTAACTTCTTCATTTCCCAGCTCTCTTCCCTGTCTCTGAAAAGGCAATGCCTTGCCTTTTTTTTCAGTTTTACTTAATTAAATGCTCTCTGGAAATGATGAAACTTTCTTAGGCAACTTATGGTGGGTATTTGCATACTAATTTTATTTACTAAAATGTATAGCTATTCTAGCATCTTTATTTAATGTCATTATCTGAATAATTCCTAGGCATACCGGATCTTCTGGACAAGCACCCTTTGATTTTACCTTGACAAACACAGTTCCTTAGCTTTTCCCAATATATAAATGTGAGCTGTTTTAGAATTGTGCCAATTAATATGGAAATTAATTTTCAATGTCTATGGCTGTGAAGGATGGTTAGGTGCCTCTTCTGGTAAAAATAGTGTTTTTCTTCTGTGGGGGTACAATTTATATTCTTGGCAGTTCACATTCCTTTTTAAAAATTACTTTGAAGTAGAATTTCCCCAGGTTATTTCCTTCATTTATGATTTTATCATTTAACAGTTGTGATGTGAGTACATTAGAATGGAGAAACTTCATTTTTGTATTTGGCCTGATTAGTTTATATTTCTCTCTAGGATGAGTAATGTAATTTGCATTAATTCCAGTTGGGTATTCCCGTGACAAGTTAACTTTTACATAAGTTAGTTCCCCTCTTGTTGCATAACACATTACCATGTGTGCTTTGAATGTATCCTACTGTGAAGAGTGGGTTTTAAAGTGCAGAGAACTCCTTCCCCCCCAACCTTTTCAGAAAATATATGTGTTTTGTATAGATATTTCACCGGGAAGTCAGAATTACGCAGTTGGAATTAACAAATGATGTTTGTTAATTGCTTATTGTTTGATACCCAGATCTATAGCCATTTCTCCATAGTGTGTCTATTTTACAGGGAAAGTTTACCACCCTCTACTTTTACCTGTAAGAATACTCTAGAAACTGGCATTTATAATATTCAGTACAGACCTTTAATCTTGTACTGTGGAACAATGCTAAAGTTTAACCAGAGTCAAAACAACCTACACAATAGTTTCTTGAAGTGAGGTCATGTGTACTCTGGAATCTAGGGAGGATATTTTCTACATTTCACATATTATCAAATTTTGATAATTACTTTTAGGATCTGCTTTTAGGATTTACTCTCTAAATCTGGAAAGCTTGCTTTTTTATAACCAATTGCAAATGGTTTATTTCTAAAACTAAGTGGCTAAGGAAGTCTGAAGAGTTCATGATTATATATGTGTATGCACTTTTTATTTTTAGTCTTAGAAAATGAGTACTGGAATGTGAATTGACTTGTCCAGGTGGTCTCCTGGCTATAGCTTTCCTTATCCTTTCCTTAAAGTCCCTCTTGACTCACTCCATTATTATTCAAATAGATTCTTATCTTTTTAAGTGTAGTTGCCAGGGGGAGCTAAATTCAGAGGTAGGATAGGAGCCATCCAAGTGGTGTAAAAGGAAGACCACCCAGGTGTGTCAATGAACTCAGTCTCCCATTTCTATCAAAATATATTTAGTCCTGTAGAAATCTTTAAGTGTACTTCTATATGATGGGAAGGTTACCATTTTAGTAGTTAAATTAGAATGGGACAAGAACACATTCTCTTGATTGATGATTTCTGTGAACTCTGGCCTATAGCACTGGACTTTTGCATTTTATCATCTAAATTTTCCTAAAGTATTAATGAAAGGCTGTTTGTATCTTGTATCTAAATATCACCTTAAAGTCTCTTTGATCAATAATTTGAATGTTATTTATGGTATAAATTTGGCAAAAGTAACTCTCATCCTTCAAGTAAAATTTTGTTTTTACCATTATAGCTTGTATAATCTTGAGTATAAGACTTTGTAACTGACTTGTTGGTTGAAGGTTACTTGACAAAAAAATAATAAGACTTAAGACTATTGTAGGATGTGTTTTTTTTTTCAGGATTGCCACATAATGTTTTGGAAACATTAAGTATTCCAGTGCCTTTTTAAACTTGGTCAGTGTTAAACCCATTTTATAGTGGGGTAGACTGAGTCACTAAACATGTAAAATCTATTTTATGAAGCCATACAGGTGAGTCATTGAAAATAGAATAGAATCAACAGACTTCAAATACCCTTTTAAATATCATTGCTGTCAACAAGGAGAGTCTTGTGGTTTACATAAAAACAACCTGAAAGTTTTCAAAGGAGAAGGTTGGTTGAGGAGGGTGGTAACAAAGCTGGGTAAGAGACTTTTCTGTTGGTTATAACCTTTTTTTCACATTCCCCCCCCATTTTTCAACTTCTTCCAGGTAAAGAAGTTATTTAAATCTATGTGTGTTCCTTATTTTTTGCTGGAACTTAACCAAGCAGGTAAGATTTTGTTTAAAATATAAATTATATCTGCTGACTATACATTTTCATTCATCTATGCTGGCAGCTGGTATTTTTCTTCCTTGAGGTTTTTATTGTTTAGTGAGCTCTTACCAGTTGCTTCTTCTTTTTGACTGTTTAGACCGACCACTCTCCTGGGACTAATCATACTTATCTTTAGTCTTTACCTATTTTATACCCTTGGTATTACTCTGAGTTTCCTCTTTTTGAAATCATTCTTCCTATTAATGCTGAGTCTAGTTATAGGTACAATATTTGCTGATTTTATGGTAACTATTTTTGCAAATTTGCCTCCCTCCTGGCAAGTCATACCAAATAGTATTTGAATTAAATTGAGATACATCCAGAAATTGTGGTAAGGACATATAAAGACCAGTAATGAGGAATCCATGAGAAAGGGGCCCTTGGGAAATAGTCGCCTGTGGCTGGAAATCCCAGGGAAAGAAATCCCAGGTTGGTGGAGTAAAATGGAAAGCCTCTTCCTAGGAAGCGTGGTGCTCATGTTTTTGTTTATGGGTCAGAAAAATCCTAAAGACTCATCAGTCAAACATTATTAATAATCTGATCAAGTGCCCAACAATATTGCTTCTGTTATAAAAAGTAGGTCCCTCCAGATCAGGATGAATAGGTAAACTTCATGCCTAAGTAGCCTGTGGAAGCAAAATCCTGGGCATTTATAGTCTCAGCTCAGTCGCCAAAGGAATAAAACAACAGAAAGGAAACTCAGCTAGAGAGAGACATGGTGGGTGGGATAGAAAGCTTACCTCTAGAGTCAGGGGGAAGGAGGTAGTTGGGCAGGGAATTATTTAATGCTTCTAAAGACAGGTTCCCTAACACAGAGAGAATCAGATAATAGCTGCCACTTATTGAGTGCCTACTATTTCACAGGAAAACATGAGATATATGCTGGGTTTATATACTAAGTCACTAATCCTCACAGGAACTTCATAAGGAAGGTACAACCACATTTTACAGATAAGGGAATTTTCAGAGAAGTCAAATAGCTTCCCTAAAGTCATATAAGTAGTGGATCTATAATTTGGCCACAGGCCTGTCTGATTCCAAGGCCTGTGTTCTTTCCACAATATCATGGTGCCTGTCTCCCCTAGCATGACCTTTTTATTCCTCCATCAATGAAGGCTCTTACTCCTAAACACTCTATAGTGGATGGAAAGAAATCCCAATAATTAAAATTTCATCTGGGCCAGAAAAGTAGCCTCTTAAAAATATGTCTTCCTGGGAGAGTTAGGTCACCTGTAACTGGTGTGAACTGGAAGAAAGCGGATGGGGATGGAGGTACCCAGTGCTGGGGTGCATGAGCCGGAAGGCCAGGAGGTTGACAAGGGTGCTAAGGGTGGATGGGAGGTCAGTAAGGGCAAGCATTGATGACTGTGAAATTTAATTCTGTCAGCAGTAACCAGACAGGCAGCTCTTTCCTTTTACTGTGGAAGTGGTCATAGATCTAGAGGTCATGGCTGGGAGCTCCCCCTCACCCCTTGGCAAAGCCCTCCTGAGAAAACCTGAAGTATGTGCGCTGGCATAGGCTTGACAGGAAGCAGCCTCTGCAGTTGGAGGGTGGGAGCCTCTTGAGGGCTGAGGGAGCCCATGACCACCTGTGTCCTCTACTGTTGCTTCATCACACATAAGAAACTATCTTCCTTCTCATGCTCACTTACAGTTGGGCAGCATGCAGGGGCAGATTAAGATTTAGAGAGTAAGGCAGCAGTTCTCAAGATGTGGTCTGCAGACCCCTGGGGGTGCCAGTGACCTTTTGGGGGACCTCAAGGTCAAAACTGTTTTAATAATATTGTTAAGATGTTATTTACCATTTTACTGCCTTGACATTTCCACTGATGGCACACAAGCCATTGTGAGTAAAACTGCTGGTGGCTTAGCATGAACCCACCAGGGGCACCACATTGTACTAGTTTGTATCATAGTCTTCACCACCACACACTTAACAGCCAAAGAAAATGTCCATGGCTCTATTCTCAATGAAGTGTAAACATGATTAACTTTGTTAAATCTCAGCCCTTTAAGTAGTCACTTTTTAAGATTCTGTGTGATGAAGAAAGTATGCATAAAGTGTTTTTGCTGCATGAAGCATGTTGGTTTCTCAAGGAAAAGTTCTTGTGTGATTAATGGTTTGGGTTGCAAACTGAACTAGCTGCATTTTTCAGGGAACACCATCTATACTTGAGAGAATGACTGACAGTCAAACTATGCAGACTTGGGTATTTGACAGATATTTCCCCAAAACAAAGTGAGCCTGTTATTCAAGGAAAACAACTGACAGTATTTGTTGCCAATGATAAAATGTGAAGTTCAAGACTTGTAATTTTGGAAGTTGTTATCTGCTGTGTGTGCTGGATAGCTTTTCAGTACCTAAAGACTTTTCTGATGAGAATGGGTCAATATGTATGAATGGAATTTGTTTTTGATACTGCATATTGAAAGATGTCAACATTTCGAAGATCTCTATGACTTACTGAATAAATAGTTTCTGAATGATCAACATACGATCTTAGAAAGTCTTTTTATGGGCAACAGAGCCACTCAAAGTGTAAGGTAGACCAGCAGATTTTAATGTGGTTGAGTATGAAAACCTCATCCATATCAATGCAGAGTCCACACTGCAGCTAACTTTAATCAACTGCTGCTTGTTGCGTTTTGGTGTTGTATCAAAGAAGAATATCCACACTATCTGTGAAACCTATAAGATATTTCTCCTTTTCTAACTACTTGTGTCTGTGAGACTGGGTTTTCTTTATGTTACTACTACCAAAACAACAACACATTGAATACAGAAGCAGATATGAGAGTGTAGTTATCTTCTATTAAACCAGTTGCTAAAAAAGATGGCAAAAATGTGAAATAATGCCAACCTTCTCTCTACATTTCTTTTTGTTTTGGAAAATATATTTGTATTAAGGTATGTTATATGTTGATGTTTAATGGGTTTATTTTAATTTTAAGAGAATTAAATGAGTATTTTTTAAATGTCTGTTTTCATTCCTAACATGGTAAATATTGATAACTATAGCCCATATAAATAAAAGTTCTTTGGGGTTCTCAGTAATTATTGAAGAGTGTAAAGGTGTACTGACACCAGAACTTGGGCTTCCTGTGTTCTTAGGCAAATAGGAAGTGTGTGATTCCAAGCACTTTGGATTCTGTGAGATTTACTTGTTCCCAGCCCAGGAGAAACACTGTCCAGCATGTGCTGGGGCTCAGAACCAGCTACACAGGAGAGATGCAGGATCTGGTCCATGTCTTCAAGAAGCTTGTAGATACAGAGCTGGAATTGCTTGCTGATGTGGTCTCGAAGTGCTGGTTTCAGGAATTAACAGCTTATCTGTTTCTGCTTGGCTTCACGAAGGACCCTCCATAGGCATGATTTTCACACCAGTCTCGCTACCTAATCTCTCCAGTACCTGGATCATGGTAGCTTCTCAAAGAACCAAAAGGGTCAGTTGGTAGGCAGGGGCATTTGGTATAGAATCAGGTGGGTGCATTTATTACATCCAACACATTTATGAGCACTTGCTGTGTGCCAGGCTCTGTACCAAACCCTGGAATTATAGTAGGGAACTAGGTAGGTGTTTCCTGCTCTTACAGAGTTAGGCTTGCTTCCCCCCCCCCCCTCAGAAAATCCCCTTTATCTTCCTTTATAGTTGAGGGACCATGGCGGCCAGCTCAGCGCGCCGCCTAACTGGATTGGTGGTGCAGTGACTGCACAGGGAGTTCCTTCGTTGGCCATAGCATCATCTCTTAAAGAAAATTAAGGGAAGCTGTGCTGCCAGGGAACCATCCCTGCCACCCTGACATTTTCTTCTTCCTTCTTTTGGACTGTACTTTGGACCAGTCTCTATAAATTAAGGTTATTACTTGATAACAACCATCAGGCCCAACTCTGATCCACCGAGACTGGTACTGGAGAGAGGCGCTCAGCTCCCAGCAGGCACAGCGTCAGTACCTGTGTGTGGGCAGTGGTGACAGTCATACATGCTGTCCTCCCCACGCCAGAGGCTTTTGGGATGTTCTCGTGTTTAATCTTCAAAATGTCATCATGACACAGGTAGCGATATCACCTTGTGATGAGGAAACAAAGCATAGAAAACTTAGCATAAAGGATGGTGAACCCCGGTTCCCGCCTCTGCTGCCTCGGGCTAGCTTCTCAGAATCTCGCCTGAGTCACCGTGACTGCCTGATGTATGATGCCCATGGTACTGATACTATGATAAGTGTTCCTGGATGTGACAGTGGCTGTTGGAACCAGAAGTTGGGTAACCTGCTACCATGACAGCTGCACCTTAGCCATCCCAGCAGATTAGCTGCCTGCCACTCGCAGGGCTTGTTGATAAATGAGGGCTTGTATTTAGCCTCAGGTATCTGTCCAGTGGCTGTGATCTGAGGAACAGACATCAATGTAATTGTCTTCATTTGGTCTGGCAGCTGCTGCCATTCTTCAGCCGTCAATGTGGAAAACAGGTATAAGGTTTGGGAGGACTTGTGCGATATTTTGCCACAAGTGTACATCTGGATGCCATATGTCACTCTTTGTCCCCTGGCTGCTTATAGAGAGCATGGTTTTAATGCTCTCAGCAGGAGGGAGAGGAACATATTGAGTTACTAAGAGTTGAGTTATAATTGATGAACTAACATTCCTTTTCAATGCTAGTGTTGCACATCTCTCTCACTTAGTCCTCATAATGACCTTGTGAGGCTGCTGTGTTTAATTCTGTTTCACAAGTGAGGAGGCAGATGCTCAGCATTTTAGTAACTTGCTCGGTGTTGCCTTGTCAAGCCCAGGCCTGTATGGCTTCCTGGTTGCCTCTTTAGGATTGCTTTCCTTAAACAAATAAAAGCCCCTTACATTCAAACGTACCCTGGGCTAGCTCAGATCTCACCACTTTAGTATTGATGCTTGTTCATTCAGGAGATGTGTCTGGGGCACTGATTTGAGTGCCAAGCACTGGCAGGAGAAAAAAATGAGTAAGGCACAGTCTAGTCTCATTCTTTATGGTCATTCTGCTTGTTCACATCTGCCTCCCTTCTAATTTCAGTGTAATCTGGTATCTAGAAAGGCTGAGGGATCAGAGAATAGCTGAGAGTGTGGGATATGTGTTTTCCCAGTGGAAAAAAGTAGTGAGTAAGAAATTCATGGCTGTAAACAAAACAAGTTGGAAAATACCATGACTTGTTCATTTAGTGTGAATCTAGTAAGGAGTGGGTGGCAGAGAGAATGATGAGAGATAAAGTAGAAAAATAAAGAGGCTTTATCCTGTAGGAAGTGGGGGTCCATAGAAGGTTGTTCTCTTTATTTTGTGAATGAAGCTTAAAATATTAAGTATTTTGTTTTTGTCTGTAAAAAATGCTCATTTTAGAAAATTTGGAGACCACAGTATAATAAAATACAAAAAACCCCACATATAGTTATATCCAGAGATAACCACTATTAATATTTTTGTCTATCTCTTATGTAGTGTTATTTAAAAATACTGTGCATGTTATAAGTTCTTAATAATTTTCTCAGTTGCTATAAAATATTCCATCTAGTGTTTTTACTTAGCCATACCACTGTAGTTGGATAGTCTTTTGCCAATATTTTGCTTTTGTGGAATAACAGGTTAGAAAGAATTTTCTTTGTATGTAGAGTTTTTGCTGTATTTATAATTATTAGGATGGATTACTGAAATGGATTTCTTGGTCAGAGTATGAACACTTCTAAAGTTCTAAAGACTTTTCAGTGATGTGTCTAATTGATAACTACAAATTCAATGAGTTTTCCCTGTGCTTAGTGAGTACTTAAAAATGACAATAGGTTTAAAAAAAAAATTGCTTGCCAATTTGAAAGGTAAAAAACTGTATTTTCATTTGTATTTCTTTGATTGTTAATGAGGCAAAATCTTTGTTCCATATGTTGTATCACATCTGCATTGTATTTCACAGTCTGAATGTCTGTTCATGTTCTTCACGGACTTATAGTAACAGCAGGAAACTCTCACATGGCAGTGTTTACAGGCTACCGCTCTGAGCACTTCAAGTGTTAACTGATTTAATCACATAGTTCTGTGAGACTAATATTTCCTTAAAAAAATTTTTTTTTATTAAGGTATCACTGATACACACTCTTATGAAAGTTTCACATGAAAAACGTGTGGTTACTACATTCACCCATATTATCAGGTGTGTCCCATACCCCATTGAAGTCACTGTCCATCAGTGTAGTAAGATGCCACAGTCACTACTTGTCTTCTCTGTGCTACACTGTCTTCCCCGTGATCCCCCCCACACCATGTATACTAATCATAATACCCCTCAATCCCCTTCTCCCTCCCTCCCCACCCGCCCTCCCACACCCCTCCCCTTTGGTAACTGCTAGTCCCTTCTTAGAGTCTGTGAGTCTGCTGCTGTTTTGTTCCTTCAGTTTTGCTTCATTGTTATACTCCACAAATGAGGGAAATCATTTGGTACTTATCTTTCTCTGTCTGACTTATTTCACTGAGCATAATACCCTCTAGCTCCGTCCGTGTTGTTGCAAATGGTAGGATTTGTTTTCTCTTTATGGCTGAATAATACTCCATTGTGTATATGTACCACATTTTCTTTATCCACTCATCTATTGATGGACATTTAGGTTACTTCCATATCTTGGCTATTGTAAATAGTGCTGTGATTAACATAGGGGTGTATATGTCTTTTTGAATCTGAGAACTTGTATTCTTTGGGTAAATTCCCAGGAGTCGAATTCCCGGGTCAAATGGTATTTCTATTTTTAGTTTTTTGAGGAACCTTCATATTGCTTTCCACAATGGTTGAACTAATTTACATTCCCACCAGCAGTGTAGGAGGGTTCCCCTTTCTCCGCATCCTCGCCAGCATTTGTTGTTCTAGTCTTTTCTATGTTGGCCATCCTAACTGGTGTGAGTGATATCTCATTGTGGTGTTAATTTGCATCTCCCTGATAATTAGCTATGTGGAGCATGTTTTCATGTGCCTGTTGGCCACCTGAATTTCTTCTTTAGAAAATTGTCTTCATATCCTCTGCCCATTTTTAATAGGCTTATTTGCTTTTTGGTTGTTAAGGCATG
Source organism: Smutsia gigantea (assembly GCA_032199065.1). Lineage (NCBI taxonomy): Eukaryota > Metazoa > Chordata > Mammalia > Pholidota > Manidae > Smutsia > Smutsia gigantea. The sequence goes on from JAVSCE010018887.1 coordinate 92,560, forward strand.
TGAGTTCTTTATATATTTTGGATGTTAACCCCTTGTCGGATATGTTGTTTGCAGATATATTCTCCCATACTGTAGGATGCTTTTTGTTCTGCTGATGGTGTCCTTTGCTGTACAGAAGCTTTTTAGCTTGATGTAGTCCCATTTGTTCATTTTTGCTTTTGTTTCCCTTGCCCGAGGAGATGTGTTCATGAAAAGTTACTCATGTTTATATTCAAGAGAGTTTTTCTTCTAAAAGTTTTATGGTTTCATGACTTACATTCAGGTCTTTGATCCATTTTGAGTTTACTTTTGTGTGTGGAGCTAGACAATAATCCAGTTTCATTCTCTTACATGTAGCTGAGACTGGTATTTCTATTACCTCCATTTCACAGATGGGGAAATGAAGGGACAAAGATGTTAGGAAACTTGTTCAAGGTATATAACCAGTAAGTGACAGAACTGGAATTTGAAACTAGGGAATCTGGCTCTGAGGGCCAGGCTCTTAATGTTGAACTGTTCTCTGCTCTAACCCCCGCTGTGATTGTGTCGGTTGCTCCCATATGGAAGACTAACTTCAATACACACTCCACACACACCAGGCCACTTTTTATACCTGTATTAGAGCTATTTATGGGATAACCACTGTACTGATTAGATCCCTTGTGTGTCCTTAGATCTTACATAAATGGATCAAGAGGACAGAGACCAGTGGTTACGTATCATTCACATAAGAATCTGTACATATGTATCTCTATTCAAGTAAATTTCTGTTTTTATAACTAATATATAGTTAATAAGTAATGTCAAAGGGGAAAACCCAAATTCTTAACTACAATGAGGTTTTAGATATACACCGTGCATAAGGACATAACAATGATAATAATTCATATGTTGAATACCATATCTGTGCCCTTTACATCTACTTACTCATCTAATTTCCACTACCACCACATGATTTGTAGGTACTATATTTATCACGATTTTATGGATGAGTAAACTGAGGCATTGAGAGGTCTGGGAACTTGCCTAAGGGCATGCAGCTTGGCAGCAGAAAAGCCAGGTTATGTGATTTCAGCAGAGGCTCCCATTACTATTGTGCTATACTGGTTGTCAGTAGAAAGGTAGATGAGGCTGTGGGATTGGCTCAAATATTTACAAAAGAGGCGGCCTGGGCACATTGGAAGGCAAAAGGGCTTAAATTATCCTGGATACAAGATGGGGAGAATCCTTAAGGGATGTGGGGTCCCCTAAAACCAGTTGGGATTGGAATAGGCCGTGGGGCTCTGTTGAAGATGAGCCTTAGCAAAACTAGATCGTTCTTAATCCCTCTAAGGTTGCAGCGAAAACTAGTTAAGTATAGAGAGCTGGTGTGAAGAGATGAGGAGGCAAAGTAGCCGGCACCTGCTGACCTTGAGCTTTTATCTCATAGGTAGTGCGCTGGAGCTGGCTCCTACCAGCTCAGAGCGCCACTGGTAAACATTCAGAAATTTTCCAAGCAGGCTGGTAGCTGGAAATCAGCCAAAGTGGGAATATTTATACCACAGAAACCGGCAAATGTTACAAACTAGGGCTCCCCTCCACCACCACCCAAAGCTGCTTTACCGAACACCTTAGACTCTCCCTTCTCTTCTCCACCTCACTAACATTTGAAAGCCGGCTGTAGTGCCAATTGAATTCAAAACTCCAGTGAGTGGCAACTAAGGGAAAGCCACTGTGCCAGGTATTGGGATGCAAAGACTCAAGTGAAAATACTGTGGTGGAGAGAGAAGAGTAGGAGGGCATGCATCCTGGGCTGGTTGTCAGATCTTGCTCTGCCTACTCACTTAAACTTGGTTTACTCATCTGCAAATAGAGATGATAATACATGTCCCAAGGGGTTATGATTAATGAGAACATGTAAAGCTGCTGGCACAGGGGTGCTCAATAAGTGGCAAAAATGTAAACAGACAGCTTTAGTTTAAGAATAAAACAGCTTTAAGAAAGAAGGAAGGAGTGGCTGGTTTTGCGTTTGACTAGAGAGGGCATCACAGGGATCATGGTCCTCCAAGCAGGGTTTCAAGAGTTTTCAGGGTGGATGTTGGATGAAGTCTGCCCTGGTCCTTATTAGAAAGTTAATGTCTTGTGGGGTTCTTTTTGCCTCTGCCTCTTTTGAGCCTATACTTCACTGTACATTATCAAATAGGCACGCCTAGATTTATATCCCAACTTCAACACACCTGCTTTGTGACCTTTGGCAAGATTCTTAACTTCCTCGAATTTCCTGGAATGTCTGATCTTGTGATATGGGTGGAATACTTGGATGATTTTATAACAGGATTAATGGAGCATGTAGGGGAGGAAAGAGCCAGACACCTAGCTGTCTTGTGAACCCCCAACTGAATGAAACATGTATTTATAATTTCTTGTCCCTTTAAGCTTCTGCATCTCATGTAAAAACAGTTTCTTTCCTTCTGCTTTATCATTGTACATATTGCTCCCTTTGTCTAGAAAAATTCTGTTCAAAAGGCAGAACACGGTGGTAAGAGCCAAGGACTGAGCATCAGTCTTGGCTCTGCCGATTGTTAGTGAGGTGACCTTGGGCAAAATAATTATCCCTTCTATATTTTAGGTTTTTTCAGTTGTAAAATGGAGAAAATAATAATATCTCACTCATTGGATTGTTGTGAAGATTAAATTAGTCATGTAAAGACCTAGATTTATGCCTGCAATATGTAAGTAAGCACTGAGATATTCTTAAGCATTACTACTGTTCCCACTACTTCTGTGTTTATGGTTTCTCAGGATATGGTTCAAATATCACTCGCTATGCAAACCTTCTCTGATTTTCCCATACCATCATTTTCTTGCCTCCTGTGAAGTTGCTGGACCACCACCTTTTAAGCACCTACTATGCTCCAGGCATACTCCTAGGCATATTACTGATGTTATTTTATTCAGACCACCCAACGTAGTTTCCTTTATTATCCCAGCTACCTTCTGGGATAGATCAAATTCACCTTTACAGGAAGACTGAGAACCCCTGACAGTTACCATGTAAGGACGTTTTACCTTTCCTCTGTGGAAAAAGATAGAATCTACAAATTAACCAATAACATCCCCATTTTACAGGCTGAATCTTTTAACAAATATTTATTGAGCAAGTACTATGTGTGGGCACTGTATTAAGTGCTGGGAATATCATGGTGAGTATAAATAATCCTGGTCCTTGCTTACATGGGGCTATTTACATTTTAAATTAGTTAAGCTTAAATAAAATAAAAACTTGAGACCTGTACTTGTGATGCCAGGGTTCTTGTTTGTGGAGTCAAAGATTGAATCTCACAAACACACAAGGTAGGAGAGCCAGGGAGAGGCTTTTATTGAGAGATAACAGTGGGAGGACAGACAAAGCTCCTGGCTCGCGCCAGGAGGGGGCAAGAGAGCCCGTGGTGGTGCGTTGTCTGGGGGGGTTTTATAGGCAGTTGAGGATTTGGGGGAAAGTGAAAAAAGGCTTAGGGGTGTGGACTTGTTAAGTGGTCCCTGAATATTTAGAATTAACTTAAACTTCCTGCTCTGATTTCTCCCCGAGGTACTGGTGTCTTGGTCTGGGAGCATATCAAACAAGGCCACCTGCCAAGCCCCCAAGGTGGGCTGAGTTATTGTCTGTTTGCTAAAGAGTAATTTAAGATTCTTACTTCTTAACTTCCTGGGTGATAAAATGCAATCTTATCTTTAAGGTGGAATCCTTCCTGCCTTTTACTATGTTGTTTATGGCTGGGCCTGCATGCTAAATTAGTGCTCAGTTTGCGAATCATCTCATCAGGTCTGAAGGAGTAAAGACAGCACACAGGCCTGGGCCTTTTAGCATTCTAAACTGAATCTTACACATGATTACGAATGATTAGCATAATAAAAACATGTGCTACTTTTCTTTCTGGGGAATATTAACTGATCTCAATAAAGAATGACTTTAGAGCTTAATGTTTAACACAGAGTTTTGGTGAGGGGGGTTTCCTTGTATGTAGTTACATTGCTCTGACTGTAAATATCCTGCCATGCTTTTTCCAGAGGCTCTCACCCTACTCTGACAACATCCACGGTCCCTGTCTCACTTGCACTAGCTATGTTTTTAAGGCTCAGCAGTCACATGCACGTGCTTAGTGGCTATTGGGTTGGACAGTGCTGCTATAGAACATTTCCATCATCACAGAAAGTTCTGTTGAACTGTGCTATTCTAGACAGGGAGGCTGACATTGATCAAATAATCCTAAATGAAATAGATGTATATTCAAAGGACTTTGCCTCTGAAATGATCTCCTCTTGTTCTTTTCTTCTTTGGTGTCTTGCAAATGAGTTTCAGCCCCAGGCAAGTTCGCTATAGATTCACTGTGACCAAAGAAATTTACAGCAAAGTGTTCTTGGGGTGAAAAGGTTATACCCAACTTTATTTCCAGGTGGCAGGTCAGTCACTAAAATCCTGTTCACTCAGAGCGAGTCTGTGTTATCACTGCTGCTTCGGATGCAGCAAGCTGGTTTCTGCCTCTGGGCCCCTCTGTCTGCACAGCCCTCCTCTGGGCCTCTCTGCACAGGCGTCCTGCACAGCCATCCTCTGGGCCTCTGTCCTCAGCGCTGCCACCACTCCAGCCTTTGCTCTCCTCTCCTGCAGCCTTGCAGCCCTGCCACCCCATTGCCCGCAGAACACTGGGCGGAACTCTTTATATTAACACAATAATGGCTTATTGCCTAAAGGGTGGAAGCAGTAGCATAGCAACAGGCCAGTTACATAGTCAGGTGGTTTAAGTTCAGTGAGGATCCTGGCCATAGGAACCCCACTTTACCCACATTTGGAAATTGCCAAACTTCCTTCTACTAAACTATGACTTGAGCACAAAAAATTGCTATGATAATTTTCTTCTTAGATGAAACAAAAAATAAAAAAACCTTCCTTGATCCCACATCCCTCTTTATCTACTTTCCCATTTTTCTGTTTTTATAGCAAAACTCCTTGAAAGAGTTGGCCATACTTGCTGTCTCCATGTCCTTATTTTCTGTTTCTTGTTGAACTTCATCTGATCTGGCTTTCTGTCCCTCAGCATTTTCATAAAAATGAGCAATGACTTCCATGACTCAATCCTTATCTTGCAGAATTTCTCAGCAGCATCTGATAGAGTTGCTCTTCCTCCTTTCTGGAGCACTTCTTCATTGGCATCGGAGACACCACATTCTCTTGGTTTTCCTCCAACCTCTCCCCAGCTCTTTCTCAGGCTCCTTTGCTGGGCCCTTCTGTGCACTTATTTAGGTTCAGTCCTGGACCATTTTCATTTCTTTAAAAATATTAACTCCCTGGGTAATTTCATCTAGTCCTACGGTATGGTGGTCAATTTTATTATGGTGCCCAGTTGTTTGGTCAAACACCAGTCTAGATGTTGCGGTATTTTCTGATGTGATTAACACTGAAATCAGTAGATTTTGAATAAAGCAGATTACCCTTCATAATGTGAGTGGGCTTCATCTAATCAGCTGAAGGCCTCAAGAGAAGAGACTGAGGTCTCCCAGAGGAAGGAATTGTGCCTTCAGACTGCCTTCAGATTTAAAACAATGTTAAGACTGCTACAGTTTCCAGCCTGCTCACCTGTCCCGGAGGTTTTGGACTTGTCAGCCCCTACAATCCTATGAGCCAATTTATTAAAATAAATCTTTATATATACATGTTTATATATATCCTATTGGTTCTGTTTCTCTGGAAAACCTTGACTAATATACATGGCATTAGATATCTTTTATTTTTGACTTCTAAACTTTTATTTCTAGTCCTGACTTTTCCCTTTGCAACTATCCTATGCAACTCCAGACTTGCATACCAACTGCCTACTCAACACCTTCTTTAGGCCTTTCAGACCACTCCTTGGATTTGTCCCAAATCCTATTCTCATCTCTTCTCCTCCCTGAGTGACCCCCTTTTCATTAAAAAGTGGCCCCATTTACCTAGTTACCAAGGCCAAAACTGTGGAGTCATCACTGATTCTTCTTTTTACATTCCTCATTCCATCCATCTGCAAAGCTTGCTAGCTCTACCTTCAAATATATCTTCTCACCTTGGATTAATGAAGCCAAGTCTTCATCATGTCTACATCTCTAGATACAAACTGGATCATTTCCCTCTCTTCTCTGACTTCTTATCACATTTAGAATGAAATCCCAAATCTTGACTGTGGCCTTTGGGATCTGACCTCCACCTACCACTGTCTTCCTTGCTCACTGGGCTTCAGGCATGTGGGGTTCCCTGAAGATCCTTGGACAAGTCTAGCAGGCTCCCAGGTTAGGGCTTTCACCCTTCCTGTTTACTCTGCTTAGAAAGATTTCTCCCCTCTTAAGTTTTTCTTCCTTATTTCACTCTGCCCTCTGTTCAAGTGTCATATTCTTGGATCTTTCCTAACCTCCCTACCTTACTTTATTCTTTTTCCATGTACAAATAATTCTTTCAAAAAGGTTGTTTTTTATTTTTTCCTGTGAAGGGGAGCAATTGAAATGGGTGGTAACTATGGAGGTTGGGTGCATGGGGTCATGGTGAGGTAGAGCAAGGACATGGGACAAGTATCGTGGTGAATTTTTCCTGCCCATGATGAAACATGTTGAGATATAAATAGTATAGTAAGAACAGGAGGGACTCCATATTAAGGCTAAGATTCCATTTTAAAAACTAGGGAGTTAGGAGGTAAGATTCCTTACATATTTTATGGCAATCAGCCAATAACATACCCTATTTTAAGTCAGGGCAAATAGTCTTAAATGACATGTCCCCACTGGTTGAGGGTAACCACTGTCTTGGAGAAGAACAGGATCAAGAAATTCCTTGTGTTAAGTTTATTTTACAGAATATCTAGAGGACTGACTATGGATAATGACATAATGTCTCTCACTGAAGATAGACATCACGAGAGGACATGTCAAGCCTATGCCCCTCCCTTACCCCCGCCCTTTGCCCCTTTCTTGACATCCTTAAAAGACAGAATCCTAAGCCTTTAAGAGCGCCTTCTCTCTTAAAGGAGTTTGCTCACACTCCCCTTTTCTCGAGTGTGCATTTTGCCTTAAATAAAGCTTCTTGCTGCTCAACTAACTGTGTTTTGTCTCTGCGCTCTTCCAAGTCTCTTGAGAGATTAATAAGAGGTCCCTTTCCCAGTGGTAGGCATTCTTTGTTACTTCACTATTTCATTAAATTTTCTAGACTTAAGCACAAGTGTTCACTCACTCTATCCTACTTCAGACAAGTAGGGAAGGGCTACTAAGATCATGCTCTTTGGTAGCCTGCCTGAAAATCTCCTTTCTTTGCTTTAGAAAGTTCTTAGAACATAATCTCACTCAACCCAGTGCTCTGTGGCTCCCCCAAGTTCTGGGATGGTAGGGGCTTAGTTCCCACACATGCAGATTCAAGCGGACACTAGATGCCAGGTGACCCTAGCTGGAGGAGTTGGCGAAGGATTTGCCCTATGTCGAGCAGGAGTTCAGTGAGCTTCCCTTTCTTCACTCTGCTGTCCCTTGCTCTCTGCTGCCTGCATGGCTACTGCCATTTGCTGCTATTTAATGAATTCCTTCCTTACCTACACTCGTCTGACCTGTTTGAGAGTTCTTTCTTGATCAGAGTCAAGAATCCTCCCTGTCCAGGTTGAGGTTTCACCTAGTGCACAAGGGAGAGACCTCCCCAGATGCAGTTGCCCGACAATAGTGGAAGGCTTTTTAAAAAATAGGAGTACTACAATATGTTTGTATGATGCTGGGAACCATCAGGTAGAGAACAAGAAACTGATGATGCTGGAGAGGGAGGCTAATTTAGTAAAGTTGTTGAAGAGTGAGAAGGTGAGAATAGTTGAGCATCCATACACAGGTGGAGAAATTGACCTTTATCAAAATGGGAGTGAAGATAGGGCATATGGCAACTTGGTGGTTGAGAGGGAAGTAGGAGGGACTTCTGTCTAGTTGATTCTACTTTTCTTCAGTGGAAAACAGGTTGTGAGCTACTGGCAAGAAGTAGTTATTACTAGAGGTTTGAGAAAAGAGTAAGTATGAAATAGTCACTTTGAAGACTAGGAAAATAAATTCATCAGAGATGCAAAGGGCTGCTGGGCTGCTTTGGGGACACAGTTTTGTAGTCTTCACTTTAAAGTGAAATGACTTTTAATTACTGTGTTTTCTCCAGAGATGTTTTGCTGATTAAGGAGGGTACAAAATATGTGAACAGCTACATTTAACAAGGGAGGGCCTTGCCAAGTGAGTATGATTTTTTTGGACTTCATCTTGAGGGTCCTGGAAAGCTACTAAAGGTTTGAGCAGAGAAGGCTGGGGTATCAGAAAGGTTGTTCTTGCTCAGTGTGGTACATGAGGGTGTGAGAGAGGTTTATTGTAGTGGTAAAAGTAGTTCAGTGTGATAAGACCCTTGATCGGACACCTGTATAGACCTGTTTATAGTGTGCATAGATGCCAGGAACATAGGGGGTCTTTCCCAGCATTTTATGAGAACTTAATATAGATAGCAGGTTCTGGGCAGACAAGATACATCAAATAAGGGTTTACTTTCCCAAAGCTCTCTTAGATTTAGATGATTTGTAATTATTTTTAGGTATTTGTAATTTTTAGGTACTTCTAGGTACTAAATGACCTAAATGACACAGAAGAAGGAAGGAACAGGGACACCTTCCCAGAGGAGGTGACATTTCAGATGAGCTTTGAAAAAGTAGGCTCTTATGGAAGGAAGATAACATGGAGGGAATATTAGGAGCCCAGTTAAAAGATGCAAGATGTGTGACCAGAACAAATGCTGCATGAGGAGAAATGGTGGGAGATGAGGCACTTCCTCCATTAACCAGCAGCTAAATAAAACAAAAGAGTTCTTCATACTTTGTGACAACATTGAGGCATCTAGTTCCTTACCTGCAGCAAGAAGTGTTTGAAAGAAAGTGAAGGCTTTTTAAAATGGTAATTAAAAAAAAAAAGATCTTAAAAAATACGTCAAGGTATGCTAGGGATTTGTACTATCATTTGCTCACTTAACAACAATGTGAATAAAATTCCTCATCCATCCTTTTCTGGTACTCTCTTAGAAAATGCTAACTATGGTAACTGGTAATCTTAAAAACAGACAGTTATTTTACCAGCAAAAATGGGTTTATTTGGGAACAGCAGAGAATAGCAATTGGGAACAAGCAAGTTTTGGCAAAACCACAAAGAAGTCCAGAGAGCAAAGGAGAGGAGGGAGCTCTTATAGAGGAAAGGGCCTGGTTGGGTGGCTGTTTCAAGCAAAAAGTCTATTGATGGAAAATGAGAATTCCACGTATCATGGCTTCCCATTGGCAGAGTTGTGATGGTCTCTCATTGGCTGGGCTGTTGCCGGAGGAAGCAGAAATCTTCCTTCTTCTGGGTAGTAAAGCATAGTTAAAAGAGTATGGACTTGCAAGGTGTTTGTCTCTTCTGGGACTGAGGAGTGAGGGTGTGTGAGAGCTCCTCCAGGCCTCCTAACCGCTATGTCAGTGATGTTTCCCTTTATTAATTCTCACATAACATTGACCTGTCATACAAGTCTCTAAGAAATCAATCCTTATCACTTGCTTTTAGTATATTATTTCAAGTTAAATGATTTTAAAGTTCCTCTTTATCCTAAGACATACTTCTAAAGTAAGCTGTAGTTTATATTTTAAGAATGAGGAATTTATGACCCTGGTTCATAGGTTGCTATTGTGTAGATAAATGACCTGAAGCATAAAAAATGGTTAATACACGGGGAGGGCAGTACAACTCAGAGAAGACAAGTAGTGATTCTATAGCATCTCACTACGCTGATGGACAGTGACTGTAATGGGGTTGGTGGGGGGGACCTGATGAAGGGGTAGTTTAATAATCGTAATATTGCACATGTAATTGTAAATGATAATAAAATAAATTATATTAAAAAAAAAAAAAATGGTTAATACAGAGTTTGGCACTGCAGCCAGGAATAAATGTTCACTTTCTTCATTAGTCTCAGCTTTCTTTCCCTCATATTTTCCATCTTTGCTCTTTAAATCTCATTGTTTCCCGAACACCTATGTGCTAGACCCATCCTTGATTCTAAGGATGCCAGAATCAGCCGAGGCACGTAGTCGTGTAAAACCACAATGCAGGGAGAGTGTCAGTTCAGTGTGTGTGCTGTGTGGGTGTGCATTCAGAAGCTGAGAGGCTATACCAAGCCTCTACCTTGCCCTTTGGAATGGGCTCCAAGGAGCAAACTGTGGTTGCTTGCCAGTTCAGAGAAGACGTGACTTCTCGCAGCCTTAAGAAACCAGCAACCCTTTCACCCAAGTGTGCGTTAGGTTGGCGGTATCCATACAGAGAAGCAGGAGATTTATTTGTGTAGTCAGCAAATAATCTTAGCTACCTGCTAGTGCAAGGTGCTGAGTAAGAATATGAGTAAGAGCAGGGAAGCATGAGAGCATGGCTCACCTGGGCAGTGTCAGGTGGCTTGGAATGGCTAGAGTTCAATAAACTCTCAGTTTTCCTTAAACATGCAAACCAAAACCTGAGGGGGTTAAGAAGTACTAAAACAGGAAGTTTATGAGTTGGTGAGAATTTGTCACTTCTTTTCAGGGTTAGTCAGGATGGACTGATGTTTCTTTAGAAAGCCTGATTTGTTTCCTTTAGGGAATTGCCAGACTGACTAATCCCATACCTTGGGGCAGTGGGGCCCAAACTTTGCTGTTCCCTAGAATTGCCCAGGGAGTTAAAAAAATTTTAGATGCCCAGGTGATATCCGATACAGATTACATCAAAATGTTTTGTGGGGTGGGAGCCCGGCGTCAGTATCTTTAAAGATCCTCCCATGATTATAATGGGCAGCAGAGTTCTGGAGTCACCGCCTTAGGGCGCAGTCCAGTTTTCTTCATTAATACACCTATTTTGAGCCCAAACATTCCTATAATTGTTCTTGTTTTTTGGGGTTGGGGGCGCTATCAGCAAGAAGAGGATGTGGTGTCACCCAATTAGGAGAGCCCGCTTAGCTAAGCCCACTAGCGTGGCTGCCAGGGCTGCACGGGAGCGGATTTTTGCATTGTCATTCTGACTCTGGCCTTCTGCCCGCCGGGTTCGCAGAAGGGCGTGGCTTCCCGTGGCCGCTGGGAGCCAGCAGCCCTTTCTCTCAGGTCTCGGTCCGCAGCACACTGGAGCGCGAGGCGGTGGGGCGGCCCGGCGGCCTGGAACTCGCCTTCACGTAAGCATGCGGGCACGGGAGACCGAGGGAGCTCCGGGCCATGAGGCTGTGAGTCGCTAGGGA
>JAVSCE010018888.1:0-17477 GCA_032199065.1 Smutsia gigantea
CCTTTCCCCAAAGATCTATTCCTTTTCACAACATGACCCTGCATTCCACAGCATTCGACTCTGTTCCATAACATTGGATTCCTTTCAAAAACATTCTCAATCTTTTACATAATATTCCATTGCATTCATTAAAATTCACTTCTATGAAGCAATATTCTACTTCATACCACAAAATAAGAATCGTATATACAACATTCTATTGTATTTCCAATACAGTATTTCGTTCTATTGCATAAGTTTCCATTACAATCCACCAAATTCCAATCCATTCCTTTAACTTCCATTCTTGTCCCAACAATCTATTCCTACTCTCAAAATTCCATTCCATTCCAAAGAATTCCATTACATTCCACAACACAGTGTTCCATTCCAAAACATTCCACTCCATTCGAACACGTTATTCTGATAATTATGTAACATTCAATTCCATTCTTCACAATTCGGGTCTATTAATCAACATTCCACTTCATACCATAACATTCCATTCCATTACAAAAGATTCCATTCCATTTAAAACATTCTATGTCATTCTGTTGCATAGCATCCATTCCAATCCACAAAATTCCATTCCATTTCTTCCCCCCTCCATGACTTTCTCCAACGTTCTATTACTTTCCACAACATTCCCTTGCATTTCACAGCATTTCATTCCTTTCCATAACATTCTAGTCAATTCCACTACATTCCATTCCATTCCATAACATTCAATTCCATGCGAACACATTATTCTCGTTCTGTTACTCATCACTGCATTCCATTCATTAAAATTCTCTTCTATTAATCAACATTCCACTCTATCCCATATTACATTCAATTACACAACATTCCATTTAAATTCAAACACTCTTTTCCATTCTATTGCATAGGATTCCATTCCAATCTACAAAATTCCATTCTATTCCTTAACCTTCCATTCTGTTCAGAAATGTTCTACTCCTTTCCACAACATTCCATTGCATTCAATAGCATTCCATTCCATTCCTTACCTTTCCATGCAATTCCCCAACATTCAATTCCATTCCATAACATTTGTTTCCATTGAAACACATTATTGCCTTTCTGTAACCTAATATTCCATTCCATGCATTTTAATTTGGTTCTATTAATCTTCATTCCACTTCGTACCATAACAGTCCCTTTGATTACACAGCATTCCATTCCATTTCAACATTCTATTTTATTCTATTGCATGAAATTCCTTTTCAATTCAATTGCATTCCTGAGTATTTCATTCCTTTCAGCAACATTCTCTTCCTATCTGCAGCATTCCATTGCCTTCCAAAGCGTTCCATTCCATTCCATAACATTCGATTTCATTCCAACACATTATTGCTATTCTGTTGCAAACATTCCATTCCATTCATTAAAATTTTGTCCTCTTAACGAACATTCCACTTCACAGCATAACATTCCATTCGATTACGCAACATTCCTTTCCGTTTCATTCTATTTCATTCTATTGCATAAGTAACATTCTAATCCAAAAAATTCCATTCCATTCCTTTCCCAACATTCCATTCAATTCCACAACATTCCATTCCATTCAATACAATTCATTCCCAAAACATTATTCCCATTCTGCTAAAAAACATTCGAGACCTTTCATTCCAATTCGGTTCTATTAATCAAAATTCCCCTTCATAGCATAACTTTCCATTCGATTATGGAACATTCCTTTCCAATTCATTCTATTTCATTCTGTTGCATAAGATTCCATTCTAATCCACAAAATTTCATTACATACTTAACCTCCATTCATTTCTCCAACTTTCTATTCCTTCTAACAACATTCCTTTGCCTTCGACAGCATTCAATTCCATTCCTTTCCCCAACATTCTATTACTTTCCATTACTTTCCATTGCATTTCACATCATACCATTCCATTGCATAACATTCCATTCAATTCCACAACCCTCCATTACATTCCATAACATTCGGTCCCATTCCAACAATTATTGCCGTTCTGTTACCTAACATTATATTCCATTCATTGAAATTCTTTTCTATTAATCAACATTCCCCTTCATACCATAACATTCCATTCGAATACCCAACGTTCTATTAAATTTCATTCAGTCTAATACATTCTATTGCATAAGACTCGTTCCAATCTACAAAATGCCATTAAAATCTTTAACATTTCATTCTCTTCCCCAACAATCCATTGCATTCCACAGCGTTTTGTTCCATTCCAATGCTCTCCATTGCATTCCAAAATATTCCATTCTATTCCATAACATTCCATTCCATTCCAACACATTATTTCCATTCTGGTTCATAACATTCCAATCCATTCAATAAAATTTTGTCCTATTAATGAACATTCCACTTCACAGCATAACATTCCATTCGTTTATGCAACATTCTTTCCAATTCATTCTATTTCATTCTGTTGCATAAGATTTCATTCCAATCCAAAAAATTCTTTTCCATTCCTTAAACTTCCATTCCTTTCAATCATTCCCTTCAATTCCACAACATTCCATTCCATTCCATTACATACAATTCATTTGCAACACATTATTCCCCTTCTGCTACAAAACATTCGATTCCATTCATTCAAATTCAGTTCTATTTATCAAAATTGCCTTCATAGCATAACTTTCCATTCGATTACACAACATTCCTTTCCAATTCATTCTATTTCATTCTGTTGCATAAGATTCCATTCTAATCCACAAAATTTCATTCCATACTTAACCTCCATTCATTTCTCCAACGTTCTGTACTTTTAAAAATATTCCTTTGCCTTCGACAGCATTCAATTCCATTCCTTTCCCCAACATTCTATTACTTTCCACTACTTTCCATTGCATTTCAAACCTTTCCATTCCATAACGTTCCATTCAATTCCACAAAATTCCATAACATTCGATTCCATTCCAACACATTTTTGCCGTTCTGTTACATAACATTCCGTTCCATTCATTAAAATTCTTCTCTATTAATTAGAACCCACTTCATAGCATAGAATTCATTCGATTACACAGCATCCAATTCAATTGCAAACATTGTACCTCATTCCATTGTATAAGATTCCCATCCAAACCACAAAATTCCATTGCATTCATTAAAATTCCATTCCTTTCCCTAATGTTCTATTCCTATTCGCAACATGACTCTGCATTCCACAGCATTCCATTCTGTTCCATAACATTGGATTCCTTTCAAAAACATTCTCGATCTGTTACATAATATTCCATTGCATTCATTAAAATTCACTTCTGTGAAGCAACATTCTACTTCATACCACAAAATAAGAATTGTATATACAACATTCTATTGTATTTCCAATACTGTATTTCATTCTATTGCATAAGATTCCATTACAATCCACCAAATTCCAATTCATTCCTTTAACTTCCATTCCTGTCCCAACACTCTATTCCTACCCTCAACATTCCATTCCATTCCAAAGCATTCCATTTCATTCCACAACCTAGCGTTCCATTCCAAAACATTCCACTCCATTCGAACACGTTTTCTGATAATTACCTAACATTCCATTCCATTCTTCACAATTCGGGTCTATTAATCAACATTCACTCCATACCATAACATTCCATTCAATTACAAAAGATTACATTCCATTTAAAACATTCTATTTCATTCTGTTGCATAGCATCCATTCCAATCCATAAAATTCCATTCCATTCCTTCCCCCTCTATGCCTTTCCTCAACGTTCTATTACTTTCCACAACATTCCCTTGCATTTCACAGCATTCCATTCCTTTCCATAACATTCTATTCTATTCCACTATATTCCATTAAATTCCATAACATTCAATACCATGCCAACACATTATTCTCGTTCTGTTACTCAACATTCCATTCCATTCATTAAAATTCTCTTCTGTTAATCAACATTCCACTCTATCCCATAATATTACATTCAATTACACAACATTCCATTCCATTTCAAACACTCTTTTCCATTCTGTTGCATAGGATTCCATTCCATTCTACGAAATTCCATTCTATTCCTTAACCTTCCATTCTGTTCAGAAATGTTCTATTCCTTTCCACAACATTCCATTGCATTCAGTAGCATTCCATTCCATTCCTTACCTTTCCATGCAATTCCCCAACATTCAATTCCATTCCATAACATTTGTTTCCATTGAAACAATTATTCCTTTTCTGTAACCTAATATTCCATTCCATTCATTTTAATTTGGTTCTATTAATCTACATTCCACTTCATATCATAACAGTCCCTTTGATTACACAACATTCCATTCCATTTCAAGCATTCTATTTTATTCTATTGCATGAGATTCCATTCCAATTCAAATAATTCAATTGCATTCCTGAATATTTCATTCCTATCAGCAACATTCTATTCCTATCTACAACATTCCAATGCATTCCAAAGCGTTCCATTCCATTCCATAACATTCGATTTCATTCCAACACATTATTGCAATTCTGTTGCAAACATTCCATTCCATTCATTAAAATTTTGTCCTCTTAACGAACATTCCACTTCACAGCATAACATTCCATTCAATTACGCAACATTCCTTTCCATTTCACTCTTTTTCATTCTGTTGCATAAGTTCCATTCCAATCCAAAAAATTCCATTCCATTCCTTTCACAACATTCCATTCAACTCACAACATTCCATTCCATTCCATACAATTCATTCCCAAAACATTATTCCCATTCTGCTACAAAACATTCGGGACCATTCATTCCAATTCGGTTCTATTAATCAAAATTCCCCTTCATAGCACAACTTTCCATTTGATTACACAACATTCCTTTCCAATTCATTCTATTTCATTCTGTTGCATAAGTTTCCAATCCAATCACAACATTTCATTCCATACTTAACCTCCATTCATTTCTCCAACCTTGTTTTCCTTTTAACAACATTCCTTTGCCTTCGACAGCATTCAATTCCATTCCTTTCCCCAACATTCTATTACTTTCAACTACTTTCCATTGCATTTCCAACCTTTCCATTCCATAACATTCGATTCCATTCCAACACATTATTTTCGTTCTGTTAAATAACATTCCATTCCATTCATTAAAATTCTTCTCTATTAATTAACCTTCCACTTCATAGCATAGAATTCATTCGATTACACAACGTCTCATTCAATTGCAAACATTGTATCTCATTCCATTGCATAAGATTCTCATCCAACCAACAAAATTCCATTGCATTCTTTAAAATTCCATTCCTTTCCCCAAAGATCTATTCCTTTTCACAACATGACCCTGCATTCCACAGCATTCGACTCTGTTCCATAACATTGGATTCCTTTCAAAAACATTCTCGATCTTTTACATAATATTCCATTGCATTCATTAAAATTCACTTCTATGAAGCAATATTCTACTTCATACCACAAAATAAGAATCGTATATACAACATTCTATTGTATTTCCAATACAGTATTTCGTTCTATTGCATAAGTTTCCATTACAATCCACCAAATTCCAATCCATTCCTTTAACTTCCATTCTTGTCCCAACAATCTATTCCTACTCTCAAAATTCCATTCCATTCCAAAGAATTCCATTACATTCCACAACACAGTGTTCCATTCCAAAACATTCCACTCCATTCGAACACGTTATTCTGATAATTATGTAACATTCAATTCCATTCTTCACAATTCGGGTCTATTAATCAACATTCCACTTCATACCATAACATTCCATTCCATTACAAAAGATTCCATTCCATTTAAAACATTCTATGTCATTCTGTTGCATAGCATCCATTCCAATCCACAAAATTCCATTCCATTTCTTCCCCCCTCCATGACTTTCTCCAACGTTCTATTACTTTCCACAACATTCCCTTGCATTTCACAGCATTTCATTCCTTTCCATAACATTCTAGTCAATTCCACTACATTCCATTCCATTCCATAACATTCAATTCCATGCGAACACATTATTCTCGTTCTGTTACTCATCACTGCATTCCATTCATTAAAATTCTCTTCTATTAATCAACATTCCACTCTATCCCATATTACATTCAATTACACAACATTCCATTTAAATTCAAACACTCTTTTCCATTCTATTGCATAGGATTCCATTCCAATCTACAAAATTCCATTCTATTCCTTAACCTTCCATTCTGTTCAGAAATGTTCTACTCCTTTCCACAACATTCCATTGCATTCAATAGCATTCCATTCCATTCCTTACCTTTCCATGCAATTCCCCAACATTCAATTCCATTCCATAACATTTGTTTCCATTGAAACACATTATTGCCTTTCTGTAACCTAATATTCCATTCCATGCATTTTAATTTGGTTCTATTAATCTTCATTCCACTTCGTACCATAACAGTCCCTTTGATTACACAGCATTCCATTCCATTTCAAACATTCTATTTTATTCTATTGCATGAAATTCCTTTTCAATTCAATTGCATTCCTGAGTATTTCATTCCTTTCAGCAACATTCTCTTCCTATCTGCAGCATTCCATTGCCTTCCAAAGCGTTCCATTCCATTCCATAACATTCGATTTCATTCCAACACATTATTGCTATTCTGTTGCAAACATTCCATTCCATTCATTAAAATTTTGTCCTCTTAACGAACATTCCACTTCACAGCATAACATTCCATTCGATTACGCAACATTCCTTTCCGTTTCATTCTATTTCATTCTATTGCATAAGTAACATTCTAATCCAAAAAATTCCATTCCATTCCTTTCCCAACATTCCATTCAATTCCACAACATTCCATTCCATTCAATACAATTCATTCCCAAAACATTATTCCCATTCTGCTAAAAAACATTCGAGACCTTTCATTCCAATTCGGTTCTATTAATCAAAATTCCCCTTCATAGCATAACTTTCCATTCGATTATGGAACATTCCTTTCCAATTCATTCTATTTCATTCTGTTGCATAAGATTCCATTCTAATCCACAAAATTTCATTACATACTTAACCTCCATTCATTTCTCCAACTTTCTATTCCTTCTAACAACATTCCTTTGCCTTCGACAGCATTCAATTCCATTCCTTTCCCCAACATTCTATTACTTTCCATTACTTTCCATTGCATTTCACATCATACCATTCCATTGCATAACATTCCATTCAATTCCACAACCCTCCATTACATTCCATAACATTCGGTCCCATTCCAACAATTATTGCCATTCTGTTACCTAACATTATATTCCATTCATTGAAATTCTTTTCTATTAATCAACATTCCCCTTCATACCATAACATTCCATTCGAATACCCAACGTTCTATTAAATTTCATTCAGTCTAATACATTCTATTGCATAAGACTCGTTCCAATCTACAAAATGCCATTAAAATCTTTAACATTTCATTCTCTTCCCCAACAATCCATTGCATTCCACAGCGTTTTGTTCCATTCCAATGCTCTCCATTGCATTCCAAAATATTCCATTCTATTCCATAACATTCCATTCCATTCCAACACATTATTTCCATTCTGGTTCATAACATTCCAATCCATTCAATAAAATTTTGTCCTATTAATGAACATTCCACTTCACAGCATAACATTCCATTCGTTTATGCAACATTCTTTCCAATTCATTCTATTTCATTCTGTTGCATAAGATTTCATTCCAATCCAAAAAATTCTTTTCCATTCCTTAAACTTCCATTCCTTTCAATCATTCCCTTCAATTCCACAACATTCCATTCCATTCCTTTACATACAATTCATTTGCAACACATTATTCCCCTTCTGCTACAAAACATTCGATTCCATTCATTCAAATTCAGTTCTATTTATCAAAATTGCCTTCATAGCATAACTTTCCATTCGATTACACAACATTCCTTTCCAATTCATTCTATTTCATTCTGTTGCATAAGATTCCATTCTAATCCACAAAATTTCATTCCATACTTAACCTCCATTCATTTCTCCAACGTTCTGTACTTTTAAAAATATTCCTTTGCCTTCGACAGCATTCAATTCCATTCCTTTCCCCAACATTCTATTACTTTCCACTACTTTCCATTGCATTTCAAACCTTTCCATTCCATAACGTTCCATTCAATTCCACAAAATTCCATAACATTCGATTCCATTCCAACACATTTTTGCCGTTCTGTTACATAACATTCCGTTCCATTCATTAAAATTCTTCTCTATTAATTAGAACCCACTTCATAGCATAGAATTCATTCGATTACACAGCATCCCATTCAAATTGCAAACATTGTATCTCATTCCATTGTATAAGATTCCCATCCAACCCATAACATTCCGTTGCATTCTTAAAAATTCCATTCCTTTCCCCAAAGTTCTGTTCCTTTTCACAACATGACACTGCATTCCACAGCATTCCATTCTGTTCCATAACATTGGATTCCTTTCAAAAACATTCTCGATCTGTTACATAATATTCCATTGCATTCATTAAAATTCAGTTCTGTGAAGCAACATTCTACTTCATACCACAAAATAAGAATTGTACATACAACATTCTATTGTATTTCCAATACTGTATTTCATTCTATTGCATAAGATTCCATTACAATCCACCAAATTCCAACTCATTCCTTTAACTTCCATTCCTGTCCCAACACTCTATTCCTACCCTCAACATTCCATTCCATTCCAAAGCATTCCATTTCATTCCACAACCTAGCGTTCCATTCCAAAACATTCCACTCCATTCGAACACGTTTTCTGATAATTACCTAACATTCCATTCCATTCTTCACAATTCGGGTCTATTAATCAACATTCACTCCATACCATAACATTCCATTCAATTACAAAAGATTACATTCCATTTAAAACATTCTATTTCATTCTGTTGCATAGCATCCATTCCAATCCATAAAATTCCATTCCATTCCTTCCCCCTCTATGCCTTTCCTCAATGTTCTATTACGTTCCACAACATTCCCTTGCATTTCACAGCATTCCATTCCTTTCCATAACATTCTATTCTATTCCACTATATTCCATTAAATTCCATAACATTCAATACGATGCCAACACATTATTCTCGTTCTGTTACTCAACATTCCATTCCATTCATTAAAATTCTCTTCTGTTAATCAACATTCCACTCTATCCCATAATATTACATTCAATTACACAACATTCCATTCCATTTCAAACACTCTTTTCCATTCTGTTGCATAGGATTCCATTCCATTCTACGAAATTACATTCTATTCCTTAACCTTCCATTCTTTTCAGAAATGTTCTATTCCTTTCCACAACATTCCATTGCATTCAGTAGCATTCCATTCCATTCCTTACCTTTCCATGCAATTCCCCAACATTCAATTCCATTCCATAACATTTGTTTCCATTGAAACAATTATTCCTTTTCTGTAACCTAATATTCCATTCCATTCATTTTAATTTGGTTCTATTAATCTACATTCCACTTCATATCATAACAGTCCCTTTGATTACACAACATTCCATTCCATTTCAAACATTCTATTTTATTCTATTGCATGAGATTCCATTCAAATTCAAATAATTCAATTGCATTCCTGAATATTTCATTCCTTTCAGCAACATTCTATTCCTATCTACAACATTCCATTGCCTTCCAAAGCGTTCCATTCCATTCCATAACATTCGATTTCATTCCAACACATTATTGCAATTCTGTTGCAAACATTCCATTCCATTCACTAAAATTTTGTCCTCTTAACAAACATTCCACTTCACAGCATAATATTCCATTCGATTAGGCAACATTCCTTTCCATTTCATTCTATTTCATTCTGTTGCATAAGTTCCATTCCAATCCAAAAAATTCCATTACATTCCTTTCCCAACATTCCATTCAAATACACAACATTCCATTCCATTCCATACAATTCATTCCCAACACATTTATCCCATTCTGCTACAAAACATTCGAGCCCATTCATTCAAATTCGGTTCTATTAATCAAAATTCTCCTTCATAGCATAACTTTCCATTCCATTACACAACATTCCTTTCCAATTCATTCTATTTCATTCTGTTGCATAAGATTCCATTCCAATCCACAAAATTGAATTCCATACTTAACCTCCATTCATTTCTCCAACGTTCTATTCCTTTTAACAACATTCCTTTGCCTTCAACATCATTCAATTCCATTCCTTTCCGCAACATTCTATTACTTTCCACTACTTTCCATTGCATTTCAAGTCTTCCATTCCATAACTTTCGATTCCATTCCAACTCATTATTGCCGTTCTGTAACCTAACATTCCATTCCATTCATTAAAATTATTCTCTATTAATTAACCTTCCACACCATAGCATAGAATTAATTCGATTACACTACATCCCATTCAATTGCAAACATTGTATCTTATTCCATTGCATAAGATTCCCATCCAACCCACAAAATTCCATTGCATTCTTTAATATTCAATTCCTTTCCCCAAAGTTCTATTCCTTTTCATAACATGACACTGCATCCAGAGCATTCCATTCTGTTCCATAACACTGGATTCCTTTCAAAAACATTCTAGATCTGTTACATAATATTCCATTGCATTCATTAAAATTCACTTCTGTGAAGCAACATTCTACTTCATACCACAAAATAAGAATCGTATATACAACATTCTATTGTATTTCCAACACTGTATTTCGTTCTATTGCGTAAGATTCCATTACAATCCACCAAATTCCAATCCATTCCTTTAACTTCCATTCCTGTCCCAACACTCTATTCCTACCCTCAACATTCCATTCCATTCCAAAGCATTCCATTTCATTCCACAACCTAGCGTTCCATTCCAAAACATTCCATTCCATTCGAACACGTTTTTCTGATAATTACCTAACATTCCATTCCATTCTTCACAATTCGGGTCTATTAATCAACATTCACTCCATACCATAACATTGCATTCAATTACAAAAGATTACATTCCATTTAAAACATTCTATTTCATTCTGTTGCATAGCATCCATTCCAATCCATAAAATTCCATTCCATTCCTTCCCCTCCATGACTTTCCCCAACATTCTATTACTTTCCACATCATTCCCTTTCTTTTCACAGCATTCCATTCCTTTCCATAACATTCTATTCAATTCCACTACATTCCATTCCATTCCATAACATTCAATTCCATGCCAACACATTATTCTCGTTCTGTTACTCAACATTCCATTCCATTCATTAAAATTCTCTTCTATTAATCAACATTCCACTCTATCCCATAATATTACACTCAATTACACAACATTCCATTCCATTTCAAACACGCTTTTCCATTCTGTTGCATAGGATTCCATTCCAATCTACAAAATTCCATTCTATTCCTTAACCTTCCATTCTGTTCAGAAATGTTGTATTCCTTTCCACAACATTCCATTGCATTCATTAGCATTCCATTCCATTCCTTACCTTTCCATTCAATTCCCAAACATTCAATTCCATTCCATAACATTTGTTTCCATTGAAACACATTATTCCCTTTCTGTAACCTAATATTCCATTCCATTCATTTTAATTGGTTCTTTAATCTACATTCCACTTCGTACCATAACAGTCCCTTTGATTACACAACATTCCATTCCATTTCAAACATTCTATTTTGTTCTATTGCATGAGATTCCATTCCAATTCAAATAATTCAATTGCATTCCTGAATATTTCATTCCTTTCAGCAACATTCTATTCCGATCTGCAACATTCCATTGCATTCCAAAGCGTTCCATTCCATTCCATAACATTCGATTTAATTCCAACACATTATTGCAATTCTGTTGCAAACATTCCATTCCATTCACTAAAATTTTGTCCTCCTAACAAACATACCACTTCACAGCATAATATTCCATTTGATTACGCAACATTCCATTCCATTTCATTCTATTTCATTCTGATGCATATGTTCCATTCCAATCCAAAAAATTCTATTCCATTCCTTTCCCAACATTCCATTCAATTCCATACAATTCATTCCCAAAACATTACTCCCATTCTGCTACAAAACATTCGAGAACATTCATTTAAATTCCGTTCCATTAATCAAAATTCCCCTTCATACCATAACTTTCCATTCGATTACACAACATTCCTTTCCAATTCATTCTATTTAATTCTGTTGCAAAGATACCATTCCAAGCCACAAAATTCCATTCCATTCCTTCCCCCTACATGCCTTTCCCCAACGTTCTATTACTTTCCACAACATTCCCTTGAATTTCACAGCATTCCATTCTGTTCCATAACATTCTATTCAATTCCACTCATTCCATTCCATTCCATAACATTCAATACCATGCCAACACATTATTCTCGTTCTGTTACTCAACATTCCATTCCATTCATTAAAATTCACTTCTATTAATCAACATTCCACTCTATCCCATAATATTATATTCAATTACACAACATTCCATTCCATTTCAAACACTCTTTTCCATTCTGTTGCATAAGATTCCATTCCATTCTACAAAATTCCATTCTATTCCTTAGCCTTCCATTCTGTTCAGAAATGTTCTATTCCTTTCCACAACATTCCATTGCATTCAGTAGGATTCCATTCCATTCCTTACCTTTCCATGCAATTCCCAACATTCAATTCCATTCCATTCCATAACATTTGTTTCCATAGAAACAATTATTCCCTTACTGTAACCTAATATTCCATTCCATTCATTTTAATTTGGTTCTATTAATCTTCATTTCACTTCGTACCATAAGAGTACCTTTGATTACACAACATACCATTCCTTTTCAAACATTCTATTTTTTTCTATTGCATGAGATTCCATTCCAATTCAAATAATTCAATTACATTCCTGAATATTTCATTACTTTCAGCAACATTCTATTCCTATCTGCAACATTCCATTGCATTCCAAAGCGTTCCATTCCATTCCATAACATTCGATTTCATTCCAACACATTATTGCAATTCTGTTGCAAACATTCCATTCCATTCACTAAGATTTTGTCCTCTTAACAAACATTCCACTTCACAGCATAACATTCCTTTCGATTATGCAACATTCCTTTCCATTTCATTCTATTTCATTCTGTTGCATAATTTAAATTCCAATCCAAAAAATTCCATTCCATTCCTTTCCCAACATTCCATTCAATTCCACAATATTCCATTCCATTCCATACAATTCATTCCCAACACATTTATTTCATTCTGCTACAAAACATTCGAGACCATTCATTCAAATTCGGTTCTATTAATCAAAATTCTCCTTCATAGCATAACTTTCCATTCAATTACACAACATTCCTTTCCAATTCATTCTATTTCATTCTGTTGCATAAGATTCCATTCTAATCCACAAAATTTCATTCCATTCTTAAACTCCATTCATTTCTCCAACGTTCTATTCCTTTTAACAACATTACTTTGCCTTCGACAGCATTCAATTCCATTCCTTTCCCCAACATTCTATTACTTTCCACTACTTTCCATTGCATTTCAAAACTTTCCATTCAATAACATTCGATTCCATTCCAACCCATTATTGCCGTTCTGTTACATAACATTCCATTCCATTCATTAAAATTCTTCTCTATTAATTGAACTTCCACTTCATAGCATAGAATTCATTCGATTACACAACATCCCATTCAATTGCAAACATTGTATCTTATTCCATTGCATAAGATTCCCCTCCAACCCACAAAATTCCGTTGCGTGTTTTAAAATTCCATTCCTTTCCCCAATGATCTATTCCTTTTCACAACATGACACTGCATTCCACAGCATTCCATTCTGTTCCATAACATGGGATTCCTTTCAGAAACATTCTAGATCTGTTACATAATATTCCATTGCATTCATTAAAATTCACTTCTATGAAGCAACATTCTACTTCATACCACAAAATTCCAATCGAATTTACTACATTCTATGGTATTTCAATTACTGTATTTCATTCTATTGCATAAGATTCCATTGCAATCCACGAAATTCCATTCCACTCCTTAGCCTCCGGTTGCTTTCCCTAACGTTCTACTTTTTCCACTACATTCCATTGCATTCCACAATATTCCATTCCATTCTGCAACATTCCATTCAATTCCATAACATTCTATTCCATTCCAAAACATTACATTCCTTTCGATTCCATTCGATTCCATTCTAACAAAGTTTTCCCATTCTTTTACAAAGCATTCCATTCCATTCTTCAAAATTCTGTTCTGTTAATCAAGATTGCACTTCATACCATATAATTCCATTCGATTATACAACATTGCAGTCCATTTCAAACATTCTATTTCATTCCATTCCATACGATTCCATTCCAGCACACAAAATTCCATTCCACTCCTTTAACTTCCATTCCTTTCCCAACAGTCTATTTCTTTCCACAACATTCCATTACATTCCACAGCGTTTCATTCCATTCCAAAGCTCTCCATTGCATTCCAAAATATTACATTCCATAACATTCCATTCCATTCCAACACATTATTTCCAATCTGTTGCATAACATTCCAATCCATTCATTAAAATTTTGTCCTATTAATGAACATTCAACTTCAGTGCGTAACATTCCATTCGATTATGCAACATTCTTCCCAATTCATTCAATTTCATTCTGTTGCATAAGATTCCATTCCAATCCAAAAAATTGCATTCCATTCCTTAAACTTCGATTCCTTTCAAACATATCATTCCATTCCCTTCCATTCCATACAATTCATTCCAAACACATTATTCCCGTTCTGCTACAGAACATTCGAGACCATTCATTCAAATTCGGTTCTATTAATCAAAATTACCCTTCATAGCATAACTTTCCATTCGATTACACAACATTCCTTTCCAATTCATTCTATTTCATTCTGTTGCATAAGATTCCATTCTAATCCACAAGATTTCATTCCATACTTAACCTCCATTCATTTCTCCAACGTTCTATTCCTTTTAACAACATTCCTTTGCCTTCGACAGCATTCAATTCCATTCCTTTCCCCAACATTCTATTATTTCCACTACTTTCCATTGCATTTCAAATCTTTCCATTCCATAACATTCCATTCAATTCCACAACATTCCTTTATATTCCATAAAATTCGATTCCATTCCAAAACATTATTGCCGTTCTGTTACATAACATTCCATTCCATTCAATTAAATTCTTCTCTATTAATTAACCTTTCACTTCATAGAACAGAATTCATTCGATTAGACTTCATCCCATTCAATTGTAAACATTGAATCTCATTCCATTGCATAAGATTCCCATCCAACCCACAAAATTCCGTTGCATTCTTTAAAATTCCATTCCTTTCCCCAAAATTCTGTTCCTTTTCACAACATGACACTGCATTCCACAGCATTACATTCTGTTCCATAACAATGGATTCCTTTCAAAAACATTCTCGATCTGTTACGGTAATATTCCATTGCATTCAGTAAAATTCACTTCTATTAAGCAACATTCTAATTCATACCACAAAATTCAAATCGTATATACAACATTCTATTCTATTTCCAATACTGTATTTCATTCTATTGCATAAGATTCCGTTTCAATCCACCAAATTCCAATTCATTCCTTTAACTTCCATTCCTGTCCCAACACTCTATTCCTACCCTCAACATTCCATTCCATTTCAAAGCAATCCATTCCATTCCAAAACCTGGCGTTCTATTCCAAAACATTCCACTCCATTCGAACACGTTATTCTGATAATTACCTAACATTTCATTTCATTCTTCACAATTCGGGTCCATTAATCAATTTTCCACTTCATACCATAACATTCCATTCCATTAAAAAAGATTCCATTCCATTTAATACATTCTATTTCATTCTGCTGCATAGCATCCATTCCAATACACAAAATTCCCTTCCATTCCTTCCCCCTCCATGCCTTTCCCCAACGTTCCATTACTTTCCACAGCATTCCCTTGCATTTCACAGCATTCCATTCCTTTCCATAACATTCTATTCAATTCCACTACATTCCATTCCATTCCATAACATTCAATTCCATGCCAACACATTATTCTCCTTCTGTTACTCAACTTTCCATTCCATTCATTAAAATTCTCTTCTATTAATCAATATTCAACTCTATCCCAAAATATAGCACTCAATTAAACAACATTCCATTCCATTTCAAACACTCTTTTCCATTCTATTGTATAGGATTCCATTCCAATCTACAAATTCCATTCTATTCTTTAACCTTCCATTCTGTTTAGAAACGTTCTATTCCTTTCCACAACATTCCATTGCATTCAATAGCATTCCATTCCATTCCTTACCTTTCCATGCAATACCCCAACATTCAATTCCATTCCATACATTTTAGTTTGGTTCTATTAATCTACATTTCACTTCGTACCATATCTGTCCCTTTGATTACACAACATTCCATTCCATTTCAAACATCCTATTTTATTCTATTGCATGAGATTCCATTCCAATTCAAATAATTCAATTACATACCGGAATATTTCATTCCTTTCAGCAACATTCTATTCCTATCTTCCACATTCCATTACATTCCAAAGCGTTCCATTCCATTCCATAACATTCGATTTCATTCC
This sequence comes from Smutsia gigantea, assembly GCA_032199065.1. Taxonomy (NCBI): domain Eukaryota; kingdom Metazoa; phylum Chordata; class Mammalia; order Pholidota; family Manidae; genus Smutsia; species Smutsia gigantea. Next base: position 16,517 of record JAVSCE010018888.1, read on the forward strand.
AACACATTATTGCAATTCTGTTGCAAGCATTCCATTCCATTCATTAAAATTTTGTCCTCTTAACGAGCATTCCACTTCACAGCATAACATTCCATTCGATTATGCAACATTCCTTTCCTTTTCATTCAATTTCATAATGTTGCATAATTTCCATTCCAATCCAAAAATTCCATTCTATTCCTTTCCCAACATTCCATTCAATTCCACAACATTCCATTCTATTCCGTACAATTCATTCCCAACCATTTTTCACATTCTGCTACAAACATTCGAGACCATTCATTCAAATTCGGTTCTATTAATCAAAATTCCCCTTCAGAGCATAACTTTCCTTTCGATTACACAACATTCCTTTCCAATTCATTCTGTTTCATTCTGTTGCCTAAGATTCCATTCTAATCCACAAAATTTCATTCCATCCTTAACCTCCATTCATTTCTCCAAAGTTCTATTCCTTTTAACAACATTCCTTTGCCTTCGACAGCATTCAATTCCAGTCCTTTCCCCAACATACTATTACTTTCCACAACTTTCCATTGCATTTCAAATCTTTCCATTCTATAACATTCGATTCCATTCCAACACATTATTGCCGTTCTGTTACATAACATTCCATTCCATTCATTTAAATTCTTCTCTATTAATTAACCTTCCACTTCATAGCATACAATTAATTCGATTACACAACATCCCATTCATTTGCAAACATTGTTTCTCATTCCATTGCATAAGATTCCCATCCAACCCACAAAATACCATTGCATTCTTTAAAATTCCATTCCTTTCCCCGAAGATCTTTTCCTTTTCCCAACATGACACTGCATTCCACAGCATTCCATTCTGTTCCATAATATTGGATCCCTTTCAAAAACATTCTCGATCTGTTACATAATATTCCATTGCCTTCATTAAAATTCACTTCTATGAAGCAACATTCTACTTCATACCAAAAATTTGAATC